>APFE030782816.1:297075-370274 GCA_000404065.3 Pinus taeda
ATCCTATGCTCCTTTGAAATATCTTTTACCCTTATGTTCAATTTTTGGAACTCCTCAATGTGCTCCATCATTGAACCCTTTTGTTTGAGACTTATCAATTGGCTAAAAAAAGTGTTGCTTTTTGTATCCTCATAATGTGCTATCAATTCTTCCGTAAAAATTGCCCAAGTGATAAATTGTTTACGAGAGCAAAGCCATTGATACCATACAAACTGATTTGGTTCCAAATATAAAGTTGCAATGCATACCTTTTGTGTGTTTTACACATTATGGAGATCGAAATACTGCTCCATCTATAGTATCCATGTTATGGAATCCTTGCCATCAAACTTCCTCATATCGATCTTTGGAACATGGTGGGTCTTCAATCCAACGTTAGAGTCTATGAAATCATGAATAACATTTCTTTTGTTCTCATCATGAGTTTCCTTTACTACCCTTTCGCCATTGGTAAGCATTTCTTTTAGCAACTTTGTCAAATCTGTCTTCAAATCTTCCGTGTTGCCTTTAAATTTCTATTCTATACCATCCATCTTAGTTTCCACGCCCTTTGAATTCCTTCAAACTAATTTTTCAATTAAACTTATGCAAAACTTTAAAAAGACTACACACATTTTTTCACTTTGTAGGAACTCGATATTGAATCTGTTGTATCTCTTTAATTTCAGATCTCCAAGGTTTGAAATTGCGTCATACGGTAGCCCTCTGTGTCCTCTTTCCAACCCTGCAAGTCTGATCAAGATTGGATTCTCCAAGGAAGAATTATGCTAAATCTCCCATGATGACTTGATTATAGACTGGTTCAGTAGAGCGAACTGTACAAAGTGCCACGTGTCACTGTTTCGACCTTAGGATCTGAAATTGATACACATAAGACTACAGGCCATCCTCTTTCTACAATTTTTTACGAAATTTCAATCTGATGCTCAGAGAGAAATTTATGATGATTTTCCCCAAGTCACCTATCTGGGATGTAATTCGGGAGCCTGCAAAAACCCTAAATGTCTTGGACCATATCTCCGAAAATATAACTAAACAAGATCAGAAATTTGGGCCCGAGTTTCATCAAGATTTCAGCTCAAATGGGTTTTAATTTCAGAGTCTTCACCTTAATAGAAAAAAAATTATAGCAAAAATTCCACGATGACATGTTTGTGATGGAATTATCGAAAATGTCACGATGATCTTTTTGGAGCAGCGAAACCCTAGAATCCAAAGCTCTGATACCAAATGTTATGAAACCAACTCACAAAAAGATAGAAAAGATATATCAACGACTTAAAAATCAGCCTCTTCGAGGGGGAAACCTCCTTTACTTTACACAAATGAACAATTCTTGGATGATACAAATGACAATACCTCCTTTCTATATATATAGGAGTCTAAGGGATTCCAATACAATCAGAGCCTGCATAACAGTAATATTGTAGGGGCACAACAATAACAATAGTGGGCTTTTATGCGACACAATAATAACAACATGGAGACTATATGGGCACAATAATACAATAAGGGGTTTTCACTAATAACAATAAGAGGTTACACTAGTAGTATAGGGACCTAACATTGTCCTAAGCCCAAGTTGTAGTTCTGATTTGAGGGTTGAGTTTTGTCCCTATGAAGTTCGACCTTCATGGTTGATTTATGTCCCTGTGAAGGTCGAGCTTCAGGGATGAGTACTATTGTTTGAAGGTCAAGTTTCAGGGGACGAGTTCTACTATTTGAAGGCCAAGTTTTAGGACCAAGTTCTACTATTTGAAGATCTAGTTCAGGGTAACTTGGTTTAAAGGCCAAGTTTATGCTTAATATGAAGTCCAAGTTTTGAAGGATGAGTTCAGGTTGGAGCCTGCAATTATTGTAAGTCAGTGCTTAATAAGGATTGGTGTTCTCATGATTGCCAACAACAACATTATCAAGCAGGGGAGCGGAGCTAGGGTTTGAAGGAACGATGGAAATGGATAGGGTTTGGCACAGTTTTTGGACAATCCCCCACTTAGGTCGCGGTTAATCATCATCAACAGTATTACAGTGTTACAGGGGCAGTTTTTACAGTGGAGGGTTTACCTATACCGGTTTACTACGGACAGCTGGAAGTTCTAAAGGCGGGTCAACAAAAGTGTGAAGGGTTTTTACCATATTTTTCTCTGTCGCGGCGGTCTTGGGGTGCTACCACAGTGCTTTTGTTTATTCCGGGTCACGTTTTCCGTGTTTTTTGCGGACATCGGTTACCTGTATGCTGTCACAGTTGTCGGTTTCCCATCCGGGTGTTCTCTTCAACCATGGTTAATTCGGAAGAGCTGGTGGAAATAGACTCGGCTTTGGAGGACATTTTTTCCATGTGGGGTAAAGAACTGTCGGCAAAAAACGTTGAACTGTTCTTTGGCTGTCAAAAAATTTCAGATTCGACCTGTCCACCCTTGTCGAATTTGCCATCATTCCTGCATCAAGGTGGGGGTATTGCTCCTGGAAATGTCCCGGCCCCAAATCTGGCGGCTCAAGAAAGAAATACAAGAAATGTCGAGGCGGTAGGGTTTTCAATAGGTGGTCCTCCTGTTCAAAACAAAGGGAAAGACGTGGTTAGTTGGAGCCCTCCATCTATTGGTTTGGGTGGCACTGAAGCTTTGGGTCGCTCTCTGGGTGTCGGAAAAGAGAAACCCTCAGGTGTTTTTCCTCAACTATCAAGGGTTTCTTTGCAAAGAGACCAGCGTCCGTCTGAAGACTCGCCCAATCAGGGATGCGACGGAAGTCATGGATATGCAGAAAGATCCCCGGGAGGTCGAGAGTTTCCCTCTAATGAACCTTTTTCTGAGGTGTTCAATGTCGGTGGTTCCACAATTCCTTGTCATTCCAATCCGCTGGATGAACATACAGAAGTCTTTCCTCAAGAAGACTTAGTTTGGACGGATTCCCCGGAGGATAACAGGTCACAGGAGGAGTTTCTAAGAAACAAAGGAGGGAAAAGAAAATCTCAAAGGACTATTGGGTCGTTGGAATCAGGCGGAAATCTTATTCTGGGCATGGAAGTTATGATCGACGAAACCCTGGAGGTTGCTGACTGTACAATTGTAGGTCGGGTTCGGGGGAGGAAACTTTCTCCAGCCGATCTTCAATCCTGGGGGGAGGCACATTTCATCAACACAAATCCCCTTCGGTTTGAAGCACAATGTCTCGTAAAGGGTTGGTTTACTTTTCGCTTTGAAGAAAAAGAAGCTGCCGATTGGGTGTTGGGAAAAAACTGGTTCATGGGGCAAATTCCAGTCCTGATGAAACGCTGGACCCCCCTCTTTGACGCCTTAAAGGAAAGCACTGAAGTCTTTACAGTTTGGGTGAGGGCGCCGGGTCTTCCGATCTTTCTGTGGACGGAGGCCGTTTTCAAATCAATCGGGAACAGGTTGGGGACTTTTTTGGAGGCTGATTTGTCGTTCAAGGAGACAAAGATAAAGGCGACGGCGCGTATCCTGGCAAACATCAACCTGAGCCAAGGTCTGCGAAAATCAATTACTTTACAGTATAAACAATACATTTTCGAGCAATTTTTAGATTATGAACATCTTCTGTTTCGATGCCATATCTGCCATGAGTATGGGCATCTTGCAAAGAAATGCCCATTGATCAGGAGACGGCGGCGGTTTAGAAGGACAACTGTTCTCAAAGCTCATCAAATTCCTCAATCCCAGGCGGTGTCCGAGAAGGAGACTCCGCCGAAACAGTTTGAAGAAGGGCTGGTAGATGGGGACTCTCGCGAAGGGGTATATGCAGAAGGTTCTCGGGAGATTTTGGAGGCACCCGTAGGGGCCCTTCCGTGTGATGGCGCCGGGGCGGAAGGAGAACAACAGCCGCTGATTGAACAATCCACACCTGCTGAGGAGGAACCGGGTAAGATCAAATATCCTTCCATATCAAAATCACAAAGTTTTGAAGATGTAAATGTCTCTGTTTCTTTTCATAGCCCTGTTCTGGAAACAAACTCTCATGATGCAATGATAACCGATCCTCACTCTGTTCGGGTATCTCCTCCTGAGATTCCGCCTCCTCCTGACCTTACCTGTGAAATGCAATGGCCACCTCTTACCTCCTCTGTTCAAACTCCCCCGTGTCCTTACAACCTTAGATCGATGGGGCATAAGCCTGAGCAGACTGAAGCTTATGGAGGCCTCGGTCATTTGTCCTCCCTGGGTTTGTCTAGAGGCAAAAGGGGTCAGATTTCAAATCTCTCAAAAGCAAAACTAAAAGCAAAACTGGATGTGGCGGACGGGAAACAATTTTCAATTCCTGGGGTTCTTAGAGCAGTGCAGCCCCCTGAACATGTTAAACAATGATCATATCCTCTTGGAACTGTAGGGGTTTGGCCAGTAAGCCTAGAAAACTGGCATTAAAAGATTGGATCTCAAATTCAAATCCCGACATCCTCTTTCTTCAAGAAACTTTGGGAAAAGGGCAGGAGGTGGAATTGCTGTTAACCACTTTACTTCCTGGCTGGATTTTTTTTGCCATTGATTCATCAGGCCATTCGGGAGGTATAGCCATTGGATATAAAATGGGAAGAATAAAATGCTCAAATTGTTGGGGGCTGAAACAAGCTGTGGGCATGGAAATATCCTCACCAGACTTTCCCTTTACCTTTCTTATTGTAAATATTTATGGGCCTTGCCAAGGTAGGGAACAGTTCTGGTCAGATCTGCTTGCAAAACCTTTTATGAATTCTCCCTTGATGGTTTTGGGTGGTGATTTAAACTTTTCTCTGGGCAGAGCGGAAGCATGGGGGCCCTCGGCCAGGGAGGATCCCCTGACGGATTTCTTTTCACAGGCATTAATAGACAATAAATTTACTGATCCTTCCCCGATCAAGCTAAAGCCTACTTGGAGGAATAGGCGATCCGGGGAGGACAGGATTGCTAAGCGATTGGACCGTTTCCTTATTTCTGAGGGCCTTATTCATAAAGTTCCAATTTTTCGCCAATGGGTTGAGGAGGTTGGGAACTCCGACCATTTTCCTATATTTTTGGACCTCTCCTCTCCGCCACCTAAACCTCCTGCTCCTTTTAAATTCAACTCTTCTTGGCTTCATGATCCATCTTTTGAAAATCTCTTCAAATCTACATGGATCCACCCGGTCTGCAATGCAAATGAGGACAAGAGTTTCTTATTCATGGAAAACCTGAAGAGACTAAAAAAAGCTACTGTCACATGGGCAAGAGAAAGGCAGAAGAATCAACAAGAAGATCTGAGAAAAATCAAGGAAGAGTTGAAGGATTTGGAAAGTGTGGAGACTGATGGTTACTCTACTCAGGCCTCAAAGGATCGGATCCTATCCTTGGAAAATTTACAAAACAAAATTCTATTGGAAAACGAAGAAGAATGGAGACTCAAAAGCAGGGCCATCTGGCTAAAATCAGGAGATGAAAATACAAGTTTTTTCCACAACTTCGCAAAAGGGCGAAAAGCTGCAAACACCATATGGAGCCTCAAAGATGAGGAAGGCAGGTCGGTAAAAACATTCTCTGACTTGTCGGTTTTGGGGCAGCAACATTTCCAGAATCTCTTCTCAGATCCTAGGGAGGCCACCATAGGTGAAGTTATGCAGACGGCTCAATGTTTCCCGAGCTTTTGTGAGGAAGACGAAGCTGAGGTTTTGTCCTCCCCTGTATCAAAGGAAGAAGTTGAGTCTGCTATGAAGTTTATGGGGAAGGATAAAAGCCCAGGTCCTGATGGGTGGACTGTGGAACTTTTCCTCCATTTTTTCGATCTGATAGGATCCGAAATCACTGATGTTGTGGAAGAATCCAGATTAAAGGGAGAAGTGTATAGACCGTTTAACGCGACCTTCATTGCTCTTATTCCAAAGAAAGATGAACCGGAGACTTTCGAAGATTTCAGGCCTATCTCTTTATGTAATTGCATTTATAAAATAATCGCAAAAGTTATTGCTTCCAGACTTGTCCCCATTTTGTCCAAAAATATTTCTAGTGAACAGTTTGGTTTTTTGGAAGGGCGACAAATTCATGAGGCCATCGGGGTAGCCCAAGAAGTTTTTCACAGTATCAAACAGAAGAAGTTGAAAGGGTCAATCCTTAAAATTGATCTTTCAAAGGCTTACGATCGTATCAATTGGGTTTACCTCCGATTGTTGCTCACCCATTTGGGGTTCAATTACTCTTTTGTCAGCTGGATTATGGGATGCATTTCCAATGTTAGTTTTGCTGTTCTGATCAATGGTGTTGCTTCCCCTTTTTTCAAAAGTCAAAAGAGGTCTTCGACAAGGCTATCCCCTTTCACCCCTCCTTTTTCTCCTGGTGGCGGAGGGTTTAAGCAGATTGATCCACAAAGCCAGAAGGACTGACAAGATTAAAGGTATTGAGGTTGCTTTAAATCTGTTTATCTCTCACTTGCTCTTTGTTGATGACATTCTGATTTTCACAAATGGAAGAATTCCTGAGATGAAGGAATATAAAAGCATTTTCGATCTTTTTATGAAAGCCACAGGTATGCAAATAAACTCGTGTAAATCTCAAGTCTGTGTATCCGGGTTCAAAAGGAGAAAATGCACAAGAATCTCAAATCTTTTTCCATATCAGATGCAACCTTTGGAGTCTCCCATAAAATATTTAGGCTTCTGGTTAAAGCCGGATTCATATAAAAAAGCAGATTGGAACTGGCTAATAGCAAAGCTAGAAGCCAGAATCTCTCATTGGAGCTTCAGATGGCTGTCTAGAGCGGGAAGACTGACCTTGATTAAATCTGTTTTAATGGCTATTCCGGTTTATTGGGCTGCTCTCACATGGATCCCTAAAGGAATTATGGAAAAAATTAGAAGAATATGTTGTAGTTTCCTGTGGGCAGGTACAAATGAAAAATCGGTTCTTCCTTGGGTGGCTTGGGACAAGATTGCTAGGCCAAAGGAGTGGGGTGAATGGGGACTTAAGCGTCTCCCTGATTTCAGCCTTTCTTTGGCTGCCAAGTCAGGCTGGAGGCTTATCACGATGGAGAATCTCTGGATAAGGGTGATAAAACGTAAGTATATTGATCCAGTTCCTCTGGAAGACTGGATTCGAAGTCTGGACAAACAGTCGAAACACTCCTCTGTCATTTGGAAGGCAACGGTGGCGGCTTTCCACGTGATCGAAAAAGGCCTGGCTTGGAAAGTGGGTGATGGGCAAAGTGTTAGAATCGGTAGAGACCCTTGGGTGGGGTGTAATGCATCATATGTGTTATCCCCTGGTCTCTTGAGACATTTGGGCAGCAAAGGTATATACTCTCTAAACCAGGTGGAGAAAATAGGATCTTATTCTATCTGGGGTCAAAACTGGAAAAATGCTGAGGACCTTGGGCTCAATATCAGATGGCATAATGAATGGGCCTCTCATATAGAAGAACTCAAGCGCACAAATGTCAGGTTTAAAAACGATCAAGATGTCTTGATCTGGGCTCAAGGGAAAACAGGAGTTTACTCTCCTAAAGATGGCTACAACTTCCTCATGAATCAGAAAGGATGGGCTGCCCCGGAGTGGTGGTCGAAAAACCTGTGGAAGTTAAAATGCCCCTTGAAAGCTAGGATCTTTTTATGGTGTATTCTGAAGAGGAAAATTCCTACCTGGGATATACTTCAGTCCAGATTTTTCATTGGACCTGGGAGATGCCCACTCTGCAAATCGGATGAGGAGTCTATAAAACATCTGTTTTTTACTTGCCCTATCTCTTTAAAGATCTGGGGGGACCTAAATGCCTTGTTAAAAATAAGAGCCCAGTGGGATCATGTTCAGATGGAAGAGGCGTGGAGATCTTGGTGGAACAGTTACCCTGATGGAAACCTTAGAAATCTTCCTCCTATTTTCTTCTGGGGAGTGTGGCTCGCTAGGAACAAAAGCTTATTTCAGGACCTTGAAATTCCTCCATTATCAGTTGCTTCAATCAGTGCAGCCATCTACTCCTCTATTCCTCCCCCTGAACCAAAAAAGGACAAAAATCACAATACCACCCTTAGTATAAATGAAGGCATCCCCTGGGCCTTTTTCAATGGGGCTTCTCAACAGGATCGAGCGGGTGCGGGCATTTGTATTCACCTCAACAGAGATCATTCTATCCGAGCTTCTGTGGGTTTGGGTCAGGGTTCTAACAATTTTGCCCAGCTTTCTGCCTTACGCCTCCTCATGTGCTGGTCAATACAAAGAAATATTCTGTCAATACAAATCTTTGGAGATTCCTTGAATGTTATTAATTGGGTCAATGGAAATGTTGTGTGCCACAACCAGATATTGAAGATTATTCTTGATGAAATTGTCTCTAAAATACCGCTTTCTAAACTTCTCTCTATGCCACATTTACAGGGACAAAAACACTACAGCAGACCAGCTTTCTAAAGCTGGCCTACAGCAAAATTTGGGCAGCTGGACCATCGAAGTTTTAAGGAAGGGGCAGTCGGTCATCACACAACAGCCTCCGTTCGATCATCACTCTTAACAGGTTGTCTTGGTCTTTCAGGCTTCCAGGGGCAGGGAGCTCTTATCATGGCAATTTATATCCCCTGTTTTTTCTCTCTCGGGCTCTTTTTCTTTCAGTTTTTTTTTCCTGCTGCCGGTTCTCCCTCAACCGGCTTTTCAGATGGTGGTTCCTAGTTTTTATAACTTATTTCCATCATCATGATAGTGACAGTTTAAATCTTTATGTTTATATAACACAGGTTTAATCTATGTCGACAAGTGCATATTTCCTTTTTGTTTTGAGGCTGTTTACCTCTTTCTGGAGGTGGCCTCACCAGAACTATTATGTATTTTGTTCACAGTCCTTAGTTTTGGAGTCTTCGTGCTCCCTTTCTATGTGTCTTTACAGTTATCAGTCTCTCTTCATGAGATTGGGATGGTTCATACGATCTGTGCTTCATGTGTAGTCTGGTCATGGGCTTTTCCGTTATCTTTTGGCCCTCGGGTTTCTCCAGTATTCCGATGGTCTGGACAGCGTCTACGGGCTTTACTTGAAAATGTAATCCTTTTTATGTCTATAATAAAAAGTTTTGAATTTTTCTCCGGAAAAAAAAAAAAAGGATTGGTGTTCTCATCTTCTTGACAGGTTGGAGCTTGCATTTTTTTGTAAGTTGGTGCTTACAGAGGAAATTTGGTGTCCTCACAAGAGATTATAATAAATTAAAGATTGTTTTGAAGTTTTTTTTTTTCAAATTTTGATTTTCACTTTAATATTTGTGTTCATACATTTTGGATGATTAATTATGTGATGTGAATTCATTTTCAAGATTAACTAAGTGAAAATTTGTCAAAAGTAACAAAATACAGATTGACCCCCATTTTCAGTATTTCCAACAATTGGGATCAGAGCAAGCTTCTTCAAGAAAAGTTAACACTGAAAGGAGGTCTTACAAGGGCCATGGCTAGTCGAGACGCATCAATCATAATTCCTTTCTTTGATGGAACAAATTTTATCTTTTGGAATATAAGAATAAGAACACACTTGACGTCTCTTGGTGTTGAAGTTTGACAGTCTGTTGCAAATGGATATAAGGTCCCATCCTATCCACCAACTAATCAAGATGGGAGAAAGGATTATGTTTCCAATGCAAAAGCTATGAATTTAATTTTAAGTGGTTTGTAAGATTTAGAATTTGTTAAAGTTATGCAATGTGAATCAACTAAAGAGATGTGGGACAAGCTTGTAAACAACAATGAAGGAGATGACAAAGTAAAGAAGGTAAAGCTTCAGACTTTTTGAAGAAAAAATGAAAGCCTAAAAATGAATGATGAAGAAGATGTTGTCGTTTATTTCCTTTGAGTAGATGAACTGGTTAATTCTCTCAAAGTATTTAGTGGAAGTTAATGAAATAACAGTTGTTCAAAAAAAATTGAGGTCTCTTCCTTTGCATTTTGATGCCAAGGTCTTTGCCATAGAAGAATCAAGAGATTTGGAGAATCTAAAAATGGATGAGCTTCACAAAATTTTTGTTGTATAGGAAATGGGGACGAAAACTCTTCACATAAGGAAGCAACATTTAAAGCATCTACGAAGTCAAGAAAATGCAAGTCTGGTGATTATTCTAGTGATGAATTTGATACAAAAATGGCTCAGCTAGGAAAAAAACTAAAAAGAAGATCCAAATTCAAAGGTATGTTACCTCTCATATGTTTTAAGTGTGGTAAGATATGACTTTTTGGTGTTAAGTGTCCTTACAAGGAATATAGTGATGATGACGAAGAACCTAGAAACATGGTATTCAAAGGAAAATATTTGAAAAGTAAATCTTTATTCCAAAGAGGATACAAATTGTTAGGGTTTTTATATGTCGTTGGATTCCCTAAATTAAATTGTCAACCAGAGTTCGTAAACTTCATGTTGCAATGAATTCCACTTCAGATTCAAACTTATCTTATATAGCTCTAGTGCAAAATTAAGTACAAAATGCTCAAACTCTATTCTTAGTAATCATGCCTAGAATTGCTGAAGTGAAGAAACCTATTTTGTTGCAATCTAAATTACTGTTAACGGAATCTATTTTGCATTCAAAACTCCAATCACTATTATGATCTTAACTATGATATATTAACTCAAAAACTCTCTCAGAAATAAAGTGGACAATTATCACTAACTATGTTCTCAAACCAATTTAACTTTAGCTTTATTCAAAACCATTATACAAAGTTAATCCCCAATGTACTATGAATCAAAAGTAAACTCAATAATAACTCAAACCAATCCTTATGTGCTACTTAATTCAAAGCAAACTCTACATTTAAAAGACATAACTTATGATTTTCTAACTTAGAACCAATTTTGAGTCAACACACACAACTTCAATTTATCTAATGATGAACATGAATAAATCTACTAAAGCTTACTATGAAATCAAATAAATAATGAGTTTTCTATTCAAATGATTATTGCACTACAATTCAAGTAAATCTCACACATGAAATCAAACAACTACATTGTAAATGATAAGCAATTCCCTAAAGGTTAAGTTACACACGACCTATACTAGAAATAACATTGTGTCTCTAATCGATTCTGGGTATTCGAACAGAGCATAAGATACAAGAGTCTTGTGCCACTGATATATAGATTCATAAGCAATGAAACACTTCCATCCAAGACAAGAAATTCAATTTAAAACATAAGAATTTACTCCTTCAGAAATTCATTTTAAATCAAAACTTCATTTTCTAGCATTCACCAACTCGAAAGAGTAACATGTATAGAGTTTGCTCATAACAATGTTCCATAGGCTTGCAGAGACTCAATAGCATTACACTTGTTATCTTTAACTCAGATCTATGAAAACATCAAAGGAAACTTGAGTATGGAATTAAGTTCAAAAATTCTGAAAGTCACTAATGAAAACAAATGAAAATATAAGTGCAGTTCTATCTAATGAATCGAAACACACTTCCTACACACTAACATTGTTATAGGACTCGATCAAGGTTCGTGGTGGGGCCTTGACACAACCTAGAACAAGCCTAATCTAATTCAATACTTGTAGATTAAAGAGACATAAGTGCTTAAATAAGAGCAAAAGCTGAGACAATAATTATATTAAAAACTTCAGTAAAACATATGTTTAAGAGTTTAGTCTTAACATAAAATAATCAAAGAGTGTCGTGCGACAATCACCAGCTCAGCCTAAGCGTGTATCTTTGCGTGCATATATGTGTGTGTAACTTTACATACAAAACATTGGGCCTTTTAAAGAGTTCAGGCCGACCAAATAGTTACAACCGATTGACTAAATAGAGTAAACATATCTGGGATCTAAATTAAGTTAAGCTAAGTGAAATCTTTAGGATTATTTCACCCAGATTGTAACCGAATTGAACCAATCGTGGAACTATCCTTGAACCAAAGAAACTAATTCCATGTTCGAGAACAAGAAAGACTATTATGGGATGTTGATGGTTGATTGGTTGCTCGATGCTGAGTAGAATACTAATTTAAGTACAAAACTGAGTATAGAATGGCAGCTCCAAAAATCATTGCTTGATATGTTGCTAGATTGGGTGTTGGACCATTGATGGTTTGTCCACGCATTTCAAACATCTGCCTATATTCAAGAGTACTATAGATTAGTCAAATTGAATCAAGAGTTATAAAGTTATTTAACATATACCTAAACCAATCAAAGACATACGAAAATAACACTTATTAATAAATCTTATCTCCACTATAAAGTAACACAGTTTAACTAGTGTGGAGTGGTTTTAGGGTACCAAAAAGGGGTAAAGTAAGGTAAATGATAGTAAAAACAATGGGATAAGATGTGAAAAAGGGTACAAAAGTAGGGCCCAACAATGATTCTTCTTTTGAAGAATAATATGAGTTCGATGATGATAGAATAAAGATCCTATTTTTAGCCACAAATGAAGAATCCAACATAAAAAAAAATTAGAGAAGCAAAAAGAAAAGAAGGAGAAAGTGTTGAAGGCATAATGGACTTGAACCAGAACTTATCAGTGCATTAGAAGAAAACGATAACCTCAAAAAGAAGAACAAGAGACTATCCAAGGAAATCATCTTTGTTAAGACTAAAAGAGGAACAAAAAAGAGTGGAAGCATTGTTGAATAGTCAGTTAAAATAAAAGGAAGAAAATTGTGAAAATCTTGAAGCATAAATTGTCTCATTTAAGGAAAGAGTTAAATAAGCTCAACAAAAACTTGAAAAACTCTCAAACCTTGGATGTTATTGTCAGCAGTCAAATATCACCATATGACAAGACCATTCTTGGTTATATGGGTGAGACTAGATACAAAGTAGATGCAAACACTAAGTCACGAGGTAAGGAAGTTGAAGAAAAGCCTAAAAGCTTCAATCTCAGCAAGAGCAGGGATAAGAGACAGGAGGAGTCTAGTAACATTGCTACACCACAAAGCTATGTTGATTCTCTTAAGGGGTCCATTCACAATGCATGCAACAATATGATAAGGGATAAGGACCAAAAAATATTTGGATTGTCTCCAAAGTAGATCAACGGCAGAAGAATTATTCCATCAAGGCAACCATACTCAGCCAAGTATCAAACTATTTTTCCGAGTCATTGTTTTGCATGAAAAAAAATTTGTCATCAAGAAAAAGATTATAAAGCTTATGTGAAAATTGATTATGAAAAGGTTTTCAACAAAGCTCTAAAAAGAAGCACATAAACATTAGGATCAAAGATAGTGATGATACCATAAATCATAATGCATTTGCACCATTATCCAAATATAGCATACAATGTTATAGATTTAACAATTTTGGACATGTGGCATGAAACTATCCTGCAATATCAAGAATTGGGTTTTGTAAGAGAAAATGGGAAGAACCACCAAAAAAAAAATGCGGTCTAGCTATGTATTCTTGAAACGGTCAAATCCAGTGGTTCATTAATAGTAGGTGCTCTAGACACATGATCATAGATCAAAAGAAATTTATTCCTCTAAAATAAGAAAAGGGAGGAAATGTGTCTTTTGGAGACGATGGATCTATAAGAATCACTAGAAGAAGTATTGTAATCCTTAAAAATGGTAGGACTAAAGCACAAAATGTTTTGTATGCTAAAGGACTCAAACATAATCTTTTAAGTGTCAATCATATGTGGGATTAAGGCTTTTTTGTGCTAAATATTGTGAAATAAGAAAGACTAATTCGGGAAGATTAGTGGGAAGAGATATAAGGAATCCAGGTAATGTATATATTCTAGATTAAATTTAAGGAGAAAAATGCTCCATTGGATAGAAAAATGAGGGTTTCCTATGGCATAAAAGACTAGAACACTTGAGCTTTAACAGTTTGGTAAAAATCAGCAAAACAAAAGCAGTGATAAATATGCCCAAAATCTTGAAATTAATGAGCTCCATCTGTGAATCTTTCCAACATGGGAAACATACAAGAGTGAGATTCAAGTTAAAGGAGTGCTCAACATCAAGGCCACTAAAGCTTGTTCACACAGATCTATGCAAACCAACAAAAACGTCAACCCTACAAATTGAAAGGTACTTTATGATGTTTATTGATGATTATACTAGAATGGTTTAGGTTTCATTTTTTAAAGAAAAATCAAAAGCACTAAATACTTTCAAATCATTTAAAGCCTTAGTTGAAAATGAAAGTGATCTAAGAATCAAATGCCTAAGATCAAATAGAGGAGGTGAATTTACCTCAAATGATTTCAATGAAATCAAGAGACACTTTTTAGTTGCAAGAAAGAAATAACATATCAGTACAAGAAATAACAAGAAGAATGTTGCTAGAAGCCAAATCACCTAATAAGGTTTGGAAATAAGCAATTGTTGCAACAACTTACATCATGAACAAAGCACAACTCTAAGTTAACAATGACAAGACACCATTTGAGCTATGGAAATGTAGGCCAACTTCAATTAAGCATTTCATAATTTTGGAAGCAAATGTTACAGGAAGATAAATGATGATAAATTGGGCAAATTTGATTCTAAAGTAAACTAGGAAATCTCCCTTAGATATTCAACAAGAATCAAAGCTTACAAATGCTATAATAAAAGACTACACAAAGTTGTGGAATGTATTGATGTAAGAATATATGAAGTTTGGATAGAGAAAAAGTAGAAAAAACAAATGAGAATTCATAAGATACCATCTACACAGAATAAGAAGAGATTACTACAAACGAAGAATAAGAAAAGGAAGAACAATCGCCATCCAAGCCTCAACTTTTAAATTTGTGCAAAAACATCACCTAGAGAACCAAATTATTGGAGATATTGATGCAGGAATACAAACCTGGAGAAGAATGACCAATTCACCAAGAAAAAAAAAAATCTTGCTTTGTTATCCAAAATAGAACCAAAGGGCTTTGCACAAGCCAGTAAGGACCAACATTGGGTAAATTCCATGGAAGGATAATTGAATCAAGTTGATAAAAATTGAACAGGGTAAATTTTTCCATGACCAAAAGATAAAAATGTAATTGAGACTAAGTGGGTATTCAAAAACAAGATGAATAAAGAGGAATAAATTATGAGAAACAAGGCAAGACTTGTCTGTAAGGGCTATGCACAAATTGAAGGAATTGACTTCGATTTGTTTTTGCTCCAGTTTCCATATTAGAAGTAATAAGAACATTCTTAGAATTTATGTGTTTGAAAGGCTTCAAAGTTTATCAAATGGATGTTAAATCAACCTTTATAAATGGAGACTTAAAGGAGGAAGTATACATCGAATAGCCAGAAGGTTTTGACTTGTTTGAAAATAAAGACATTGTGTGAAAATTGAAGAAAACTCTTTATGGGTTAAAGCAAACTCCAAAAGCTTGGTATGTCAGGTTAGACCACTATCTTCAACAACAAGGTTTCAAAAGAGGGGTTTTTGACAATAATCTATAAATGAATATGGAAAAGGGAAGCTTATTGATTACACTTGTATATGTGGATGATCTCATATTTGGAAGAAATAACAATGATATCAACCATGAATTTGCCCAAAAAATGTCAAAGGAATTTGAAATTTGAATGCCATTTGAGAATTATCTCTCTTCCTTGGACTACAAATTTCTCAAATCGATGAAGGAATATTCATTGCCCAAACCAAATACCTCAATAACATGCTCAAACATTTTGGAATGGAAGAATGTGCACTAGTTAATACACCTATCATTACGAGATGCAAGTTAAGCAAGGATGATGAATCTCTTGAATTCAATTCATCACTTTACAAATCTATAATTGGGAGTCTAATATACTTGACAGATTTGAGACCAAAAATTATGCAGGTAGTTGGAATGGTTGCAAGATTTCAATCAACACCAAAGGAATCACATATGCAAGTGGTAAAAATGATATTTCGATACTTAAAGGGCACACTTGATTTTGGGGTTTGGTTATCCTAAGATTAGGGTTTCACATTAACAACATACACAGTTGTTGATTGGACATGTAGCATTGATGACAAAAAAAGCTCCAGTGGGAGTGATTTTTCCTTGGGTTTGCCTTGTATATTTGTCAAGAAAAAAGAAATCATCAATTTCAGTTTCTACAATTAAAGGCGAATCCATAGCAGGAGTAGATTTTTGTACCCAATTTCTCTAGATGGAACAAACTTTACAAGACATCAAAGTGGATTATGAATAAACCATTTTTATTTTCCACAACAACACTAGTGCAATCAATATCTCAAAAAGCCCTATCGCGTACTAAAAAACAAAGCATATTCCAATCAAATATCATTTCCTTAGAGAACAAGTCACAGGGTAGAATGTCAAGATGGAATATATTGGCAACAAAAAATATATTTCCAATGTATTTACCAAACCTCTGCCCAGAGAAACTTTTGAATATCTTAGGCAAAAGTTGGGAGTGATCTCTTCTTTATCTCAGTAATGGAAGCACAAACTTTGGATGAGCACCCTTTGTTATTGATGTCAAAGGGGCAGAGAATGTATAGAGTGGGAGCAACTGACAAGAAGTATGAAAAGAGTGGAGACAGGGGAAGTAGCTATCGGAAGAAGTAGATATCAAAGTATTGTCATCAATAACAAAGGGGGAGATTGTTGAAAATGGTAGTTATTGATGTCAAAGGTTGTCCAAATGAAAGAGGAAATTACATAGTCAAATAGCATATTCCGAGAAATTTCCAATAGTATATGGCACTCCCTTTAATTCCATAGGAGTGAGGAGATATAAAATATTTTGTAAAGATGATCCAATCAAAGTACAAGCAAGTCCCTTTTGGGTACCCTATTTTTAAAACCATTTTTAATCCAATTATCTAGCTCGAATTAGAGCATAAGATATATGGTTGGAAATCTTATTCCGAGACCTTCCCAATGATATATGACACACCATCTAACTCCTCATGGTTGAGGATAAATGAATATTTTAATATTCACTATACATTCTCTTAGTTGCACCAGTCAACCCAAATAGTGGACAAATCATACCTAACCCAACATCCAAACACACTATATTTAGGTGTTAGAAGGAGCATTTCTAACCTCTTGAATCAAGCATTTAGTTATGTGTTTAGGAGAGTGTTGTAGTTGTTACAATACCCTCCAAAATTATGAATTACGCTCAATTTTAGAGCCTTCCTTGGTATTTTACATTGTTGTTGCAAACATTAGAGCTCATTTCATGAGCTTTCTTGCAATGCTTTGGTCCCTTTTGCATGTTGGGATAACTATCATATTCTGGCATGTTTGACTATCGTACAATGTTGATAAGCCTATTTTGATGGTTTCGAAGGTTTGTCTATGTGTATATGAGTTTTCCTAACCATGTAAACATCTATCACATCCATACACAAAGTCTTGAGCACTGTCGCACAAGTGTTGTCATAGTCATCCTAGGACCTATCTTAAGTGTCGCACTTGTCGTATATTGTCATGAGGCAGCCACACGAAGGGAAATGATTTGTTCATGTGTTCATAAAATCTATGTTTCTATGTCATCAAAGTATGTTAAGTGTGTGATCACAGTCAAGGTTCATCATAGTTCATCGCCATTCCCACACTTAGCCATTTTCGGAAAACCTTCTCGACGTAGCAACTTAGCTTCACTAGGCCCCAACTGAACTATGCACTGCACAGTATCATCCCTCTAAGTTGTGAACTTGCTACTTGAAACTACACAATGTTCAGTCCCTGTCTCCCAGGGTTGCTACTCTGCATAATAACTGTGCCCATATCCCGACCTTAACCCTTAGAATTGCACAGTTATGTCCCACAACCTGGCCTGAACTATGCACTTCACATATTCAAACCTCAATCTTTTCCCTTGGATGATGGAATTGTGTAATACGTAGAATCCAAGCCTCCCTTGACATCCAAAGCTACACAGTTGGATTTTCTGGTGTCCTTTCCCTCGGCCTGACCCCACTGCCTCCAGAAACTACATAATCTTGTCGTTCAAGCCTCCCTGAGTTGCACACTGCCTAGCATCATATCTCAAGCTCTCCCCCTAACTACTGGAACTACATAATGTGCAATCACTGAGCCTCTCTCCCCAATCAATCACTTATCCTGGGCTCATTTGATGGATTATAGTGTATCATCTTAGACTAGTGGGTTTTCAGATTGATGTCTTTTCATCATGAGTGAATTACAAGAACATGTACACTCTCATGTCAGGGAAATATGATGGAGAAGGAGAAGCAGGAGGGAAGAATTCCTAAAGACTCTCTTGCAGCTTAACACACAAGTCGTTCAATCAAGAGAAAGCGAAGGGACACAAGTTTGCAATCACCATCCAAGACTAAAGATCATTGAAGATTCTGCATCACCAAGCCATTCGAAGGTGGAGAGAAAGTATATCGAAGAAGACTTACAACACTTTGCAGCAACAATGAATTGACATTACCACATCAACAAGAAGTCCATGCCAGTAGTGTCATGTCATGAGTGGTCATATGCTACATCACTATTGTGGACCATATATATTGTATTCAAATGTATTGTAAAGTTGAAGTCCAAAGGAAACACAAGGAATTTAAAGAGTCATGTAAGTTGAAAATTCATAGGAAGTCAAACAGTAATGAGGGTAGTCAAAGAGTCACCCTTGTTTATAATACTCCCTCATTGTATGAACAAAGTACTTTTCACCTTGGCTCCTCCTGCAATGCATTAGAGAGATCAGCTAGTTCTTTGAGGAGCAAGGAATAGCTCCAATGTCCCATTATTGTGGCTAGTGATGTACTTTGTAAACATGTGTCTTGGAATTTTTACTTAATAATAGAAGCATTCAAGGCCAACACATTCTTCATGCATGGACTATGAATGTTTGTAAGACTATTCTACGAATGTTTGTATTTCATGTTTGCTTTCACATGTGCTAATATAGTTGAAGTATTTCAGTTATTTTAGTACTTATCTTATTGAGAATGTGATGTAATGGTTGTTATTGTTGTACCATCCTTGTGGATTATTCCACGGGATACTAGAAATATATTTCTTCATTTATTGGTTGTAACGACCACTGCATCTGCTGTGGAATATTTCATTTGATGTTAGACGGATCTTTTTGGTTCATGTGTGTCTCTTCTTGGATTACCTCTCACTTAGAGAATCACTTTTCTTTGCCTCTGCGGTAGAAGAACCTTGACACAGTTGCAACTGAACACTCACCAGGCACAAACCCTTGCTTTTCAAAGATACCATTGCATCCCTCTCTTGTGTTGATAGCTAGAGCCAAGGAAAACATTTAAGGATTTGGCAACTGAGATTTTATACCAGATGGGACTCGTACACTAAACGATGTGAGGTCTAATTGGGACTTCATACTGAGGAAATCCCCTGAATGTTGGCAGGTCAAACACCATAAACATTTATGGCTGCAGAAAGAGGGCAGCCAGTATTTTATGGCTGATAAATCCACCAACCCCATCATCCCATATTCTGGTCAAGGCAGCAACATTCATTGCACCTCCCTACTTGTGCTTCTAAATTTGGTGACTCTTCTCAACCCAAGCCTGAAGGTGAAATTCTGTATGATGATATTCAAGCCATCCGCCCTATAACCCATCAATTTGCAAAAGTTGTTGGATTGATCCCTGGAGTAATCAGTCTTCCATATTCCCCAAAGAAGAACAAGACCACCTCCACAGGGATAGTAGTTTCATTTCTTAAAGATGTGGTTCTTTCCACTCTTGAAGAATTAGAAGACTCTGTGGAAAAACAAGAAGAGTCGCCACTCTTTCATGGTGGTGATAGAAAAAACATCTACTCTAGGACACAACTTTCTGCAGGACAGACAGAGAATAAGAAGAGGAAGAAGAGCCATCATGTTATGACAAAGAAGAGTAGGACAACAAAGAAGAAGACATGGCAGACCAAAATCTGGACTGGATGACACTTATGGGTGTTCTATGTAAGATGCCAAGGCATTCAGAGAAACTCTTAATGAAGTATGACCCTGATAAGTGTTGGGTCTTGAAAATTTCATTCATTTCCATTACACTTTCACTACTATGTCCATTATATCACCTCCATTTCACCTCCATTTCACTACTATGTCACTACATTCATCCCATTTTCATTATCATTGGGCCATATTTATGTTTTTCCAAACTTTATTAATTCTTAGCCTTTTTAAGTGAATTTGTGGTTAAAAATTAGAAAATAATGTGCATATGCTTATACCTAACAAGTGGATTGAGATTGTTGACATGTGTAGGCCAAAATGAGGCTTCTAGAAGACCTTTATGTGGCACCCTCAGGCCAAATTCGAATTTGAGTGGAGAGAATCATTAGATCATGAGGATATATGTCACATCTCCTAATTGTATTGAAACTCTAAGAAGACGTGTCTTATCAGTTCCTATTTTGATTAGGACTCTAGAGGTAGAGGGAGAGATTCATGGACTCTCATTAATGAGATGACTTCTCATCTTTTTGTATAAATAGGAGATCTCTCTCCTTCATTTGTTAGTTTGGATTTTTAGTTCTTTAGCTTAAAGTTTACAGTTGGTAGCTTGGAGCTTGTAGTTCTTCTTTGATGGCTTTGGAAAGCTTTGGAGAGCTTTGTTGTACTTTGTAATTTTGAAGAATTTGAATAAAGCTTTGATGTTCTCAACATGGAAGGAGATGTGAAGTAGATGTCATAGAGCATATTAGAATGTAAGGTAGAGTAGATTTTATTTTGTAATTTTGCTTTGATTTCATTCATGAATGTCATCTTATTGCTTTCAAGTTTGATATTTTAGATTTTCCATTCATACAATTTTAATTCATGCAAGTGTGTTCAACCGGTTGATTGTAGATTAGTTTTTCTTTACATGTTTTTGTATTTGCTTATTAGTTTTTACTCGAGCTTTTTAATATAGTTTTTGCATCAAGTGGTGATATGAGACTTGCTTCCTCTGCTAAACTTTAGCATTTAAATTTCAGTGCTTGTGCTTTGACTTTAGTGAGATTTGTTTGCTACTATTAGCTAGTTTAGGCATCAAGTTCTTCATGTTATTTGACGTACTACACCTAGTTTCCTTTGATTCTTCAACATGGTATCAGAGGTAAGGTGACATACCAAGGAAAGGGCAACTCAAGAAAATTCATCAAGGAAAGACATCTACAAAAGATGAAGCATTTAACCAAGAAGTCTCAATCACTTAAAGAAGGTCTACCATCTATATTTCATCAAGAAAGACTACAAAGCAAAAAGAGCCTTACATAAAGGCACTTACAAGTAGAGAAAATCAAATAAGGACCTACATCAAGCTACAAGTCATCAAGCAACTCTCATCATCAAGTCAAGTCCACTTGGAGAAAGCAACTTGAAGAACATCAATATCTAAGGAAGGCAAGCCATCAAGTCTTCAAGGAAAAAGCAAGTCTTCAAGGAAAAAACTATCAAGTAAGTATATGTCTCCTTCTAAATATACATCAATTCCTTTTTGCAAGGAAAGAAATAAATTGGTAGGTGTCAATAACTTTCTTACACAGAAGAAGAGGACTAATTTACTTCTCAAGGAGAATGAACTCCTAGAACACATCAAATGGAATGTTAATGTTCCTACTAAGGAAAAACTCAAGCCTTAGCCAAGTATAATAAGTATGAGACAAGATCCCAAAGGATTCTAATAAAATCCATCAAATACTCTCTCATTCCTTGTGTCTCCAAGTTGGAGACATCCAAATAAATCTATGAAAAACTAGAAGAGCTATTCTTAGTAACCATGGCTGGAGAAGTAATATCTATACGAAATGAATTATACAAGATGAAGATATCAAAGGAAGGAATAGCTCCCTACTCCATGAAGATCTATGAGAAGAGGGATCAACTTCAAGAGCTAGGGGAAGCCATGTATGACAGAGAAATGACAATCGTAGTACTCAATGCTCTACCTGAGGATTGGGGCAACTTCACATCAACATATATGCCAATAAGGAATCCACCCCACTAAGTGAAATGTGGTCTCTATGCAAGATATAGGAAACAAGACTTAAAGAAAAGGAAGATGTGGGATCAAAGGAGCGACCATTTGCTACCATGGCCAAGAGAAAGGGAAAATTTGGCAAATTTGGTCCACGAAGAACAAACAACAAAGATATGTCCATAATTCAATGCTATGGATGTCAATATTATGGACACTACAAGAGGAATTGTCCTAAACTAAATAAGTAGAACAACAACAAAATAAAAATGGAAGAAGCTCATGTGACTCAAGAAATGAAAGAAGAAGACAACAAGAAAAATATGGAAGATCCTCTGGATCTCTACTTTGAATAAATCTACTTCTTTACTTAAGGTATTCTTTCAAGGTTTTGAGTAGGATAGAAGCATGTAGGAATAGAATAAAATTGCATGGCTAGACACATCTTCTAGAATCTAGAAGCATGATTTACACAGAGTTCAAAATACTCATGTAGAAAGAGCAATTATAAATAAGAACAAAATGCATGGTTAGAACTATCTTCTAGAATATAGGAGCATGGTAGATATAGCTCAAGATATTCATGTAGAAGGAGCATACCTAGAATAGGACCTCATCCACAATTAAAGAAAATTGATCATGATTAAGAATCTTAGAAGACCTCCATCATCAAAAGGAAAGAAACATTTGTAGGATAAGGGTCTTCTATATCCTATAATGGAATCTTAAAAAGAAGATTCATAAACAAAAGCAGATTTCTCATTGGGAATACCATTCATGGGATTCAATAAAAGGATGATATGCGGGCAAGCTAAGATGAAGCAAGAAGGACCACACCAAGGACAACCAAATGAAGCTAAGATTATCAAAGGAGAATCAATATGAGGTATGTATGCATCAAAGTGTAGTCATGTTATCATTTGTATATTATTGAGTCATGGGAATGGTTCTATGACATGATCAAGTAGGAAAGAATCTCTTTCACCAATGACATGCTTGAAGGCATGTACTACAATGCAATGAAGGTCAACAAAAGGAAATATTCACATAAGGAGTATAAGATTGTTGACTAAGAAGCAAGAAGAAAAGTTGACTAGTCCTAGAAGAAAGCAATGAAGTGCTCTCACAAGGAGCATAAGGTGGTTGATCAATCTATCCATGAAGAAGCATATCAAGCATATGAAGAACACCGTGATCACAAAGAATAACTATCTAACAAAGATCCATTGAAAACATCTTCTGAAAGATGGCAAGACAACTCTGACTAAGAAAGGAAAAGATCAAAGGACCCTTGACACCTATGAAGGCCTTAGAGATATGAAAGGTGAAGATAATGGATTATATGCTATGAAGATGTCATGATGAAGAAGCCATCTAGCAAAACAATCATTTAACTTTGAAGCAATATCAGGATGAAGTCATGAAATGCTACTAAAGGGAGCATGTCCTCCTCAATTGAGAGGAAGTGATAGACACAACATTCTTGTCTTCACTTGGAAGAAAGAATGGGAGGATTGGGTAATAATCTGGCATCTAATACTCATTAAGGGTGTGTAGGTCATCCAAAACAAGAGTAGGCAAGAGGACCGATATTCTTTGAGGGTTGGGAACCCAAGACCAAAATATTCCTAGAAGGTCATACTCAGTGAACACCCAGGTGGGTATGTACCTTGAGAGACAATGACTAAGGTGTCTATAATTCATTGGCCTTGCCAACATTGTGCTTTGATCTATTGAGAGATAGAGTTGTCATTCAAGACCGTGTTATGGAAACAATGTCAGTTATTATGATGCTAGATCAGATGGATTGAAAATTGGGTTTCTCTTACGTGAATTCTTCAAGATTGAAACATAGCCAAACACTTGGTAATGTTGTATGAATACCTCCCTAGTTAAGAGGGAGTGTTGAAAGAAATGTAACTAGGTTCGGTCTTCATAAATGTACTTTTGATATTTATATTTATTCAAGAAAATAAAAATATATATTTATAATATATGTCAATGAGTTTCTTGCTCAATGAAATAGGTCTAGCACTCGTTAAAGTGTTATAGGTGAGTCAAATGGTCAAAATAAAATGATTAAAGACCTTAAGGGCATGTTACAATGTATGTTTATGTATTAGAGTCAAGTGAATACCTCCAAGCAAAGTCAACAAGCAACGACACCTACAAAAGAAGCAATTTGAATCATAAAAGACAAGTCGGCCTACAAATAGTAAGTTTCCCTTCAATTCGACCTTAAGGAGGGATAGTTCTCTATATATAGAGTTTGTTTACTTCTCCAAAGATAACACACTCATATCTCTGAAATCTGTGAAGAAAAGAGGCAAGAAAAGGGTAATGAAGGATGAAGAAGAGCTATCCTAGTGTAGCAAAGAAAAGGGATACATAACCGAGCCTAAGAGGACTGTTCTAGGGCTAGTTACAGCGACATGTGCGAGGAAAGGAAGGTTGTGTTTGCAATTATGACAGTAGCAAAAAACAGTCTACTATCTCTCATTGTTTGGGGTTAAATCTAGGCCTATAAGGCCTCCTACTTAAGCGTAGAAGAAGGGTACTCAGGAAAAGGAGAGAAGGGTATACAACAGCAAGTAAACCTCCCACACGTGCGAGAATAAAGGGTTGTTGTACAGTCACTTCAGTCTACACATACATATCAAGAAGGATCTCATTTGAAGGAAGGTGTCTACATAAGTGAAGGATATCTCTAAATATAGAAGAGAATCATCTCATCTAGAGAAAGTGCTACAAGGTTTACAAACAGTTGAAAGAAGAACGAAGTGTTGGAAGGAGGAGGTTGAAGTGTCAGGCAATGAAGTGCTGGAAGAAGGAAGTTACAGGGAACAAAGTGCAAAAATGAGAAAGGACTTGACTTGTTCTTGGAGTACATTCTAGTCAGGGGTCTAGGGTTGGGCATTGATCAATAAGAAGCTTCAATAAGAGAAACTTACTAAAGGGTTTTCCTCTCAAGAGAAGAGAGGTTTTGGCCCTAGCAGAGAGCCAAAATCTTGTGTTCTTGTTATTATGTTTTTGGTAGCAGTTTGATGAAGTACACACACATGTGTTAATAAGAAGAATAAGAAGTTCAAGCTAACAATAAAAAGTAAAAGGACTCCACAAATTGTTATCAAGTCAAAGAAGAATCACACTACACCTAATTGCCCTTGATTCTTCAACATGGTATCAGAGGTAAGGTGGCACATCAAGGAAAGGGAAACTCAAGAACACTCATCAAGGAAAGACATCTACAAAAGTTGAAGCATCTATCAAAGAAGTCTCAATCACTTCAAGAAGGTATACCATCTATCTTTCATCAAGAAAGACTACAAAGCAAGAAGAGCCTTACATAAATGCACTTACAAGAAGAGAAAATCAAATAAGGACCTACATCAAGCTACAAGTCATCAAGCAACTCTCATCATCAAGTCAAGTCCACATGGAGAAAGCAACTTGAAGAAAATCAAGATCTAAGGAAGGAAATCCATCAAGTCTTCAAGGAAAAAGCAAGTCTTCAAGGAAAAATCTATCAAGTAAGTATATGTCTCCTTCTGAATATACATCAATGTATTTTTTCAAGGAAATAAATAAATTGGTAGGTACTAATAACTTTCTTGCATGGAAGAAGAGGATTGATTTACTTCCCAAGGAGAATGACCTCCTAGAACACATCAAATGGAATGTTATTGTTCCTACTAAGGAAAAAACTCAAGCCTTAGCCAAGTATAATAAGAATGAGACGAGAGCTCAAGGGATTTTAATAAAATCCATCAAATACTCTCTCATTCCTTATGTCTCCAAGTTGGAGACATCCAAAGAAATCTATGACAAACTAGTAGAGCTATTCTCGATAACTAGAGTTGGAGAAGTGATATCTCTACAAAATGAAGTATACAAGATGAAGATATCAAAGGAAGGAATAGCTCCCTACTTCATGAATATATCTGAGATGTCTGACAGAGAAATGACTATCGTATTACTCAATGCTCTACTTGAGGATTGGGGCAACTTCACATCAAGCATATATGCCAAGAAGGAAGCCACCCCACTAAGTGAAATGTGGTCTCTATGCAAGATAGAGGAAACAAGACTTAAAGAAAAGGAAGATGTGGGATCAAAGGAGAAATCATTTGCTACCATGGCCAAGAGAAAGGGAAAATTTGGAAAATTTAGTCCACAAAGAACAAACAACAAAGATATGTCAAAAATCCAATGCTATGGATTCCAATATCATACACTACAAGAGGAATTGTCCTAAACTAAAGAAGGAAAACAACAACAAAAATAAAAATGGAAGAAGCTCATGTAACTCAAGAAATGAAAGAAGAAGACAAGCAGAAAAAGAATGAATATCCTCCAAATCTCTACTATGACTAAGTCTACTTATTTACTTAAGGTCATCTTTCAAGTTTTTGAGTAGGATAGAAGCATCTAGGAATAGAATAAAATTGCATGGCTAGAAACATCTCCTAGAATCTAGAAGCATGATGTACATAGAGTTCAAAATACTCATGTAGAAAGAGAATTTATAAAAAAGAACAAAATGCATGGTTAGAAATATCTTCTAGAATATAGGAGCATGGTAGATATAGCTCAAGATATTGATGTAGAATGAGCATACCTATAATAGGACCTCATCCACAATGAAAGAAAATTGATCATAATTAAGAATCTTAGAAGACCTCCATCATCAAAAGGAAAGAAACATTTGCAGGGTAAGGGTCTTCAAGATCCTATGATGGAATCTTCAAAAGAAGATTCATAAACAAAAGCATATCTCTCATTGGGAATCCCATTCATGGGATTCAAGAAAAGGATGATATGCATGCAATCTAAGATTAAGCAAGAAGGACCACACCAAGGACAACCAAATGAAGCTGATATGATCAAAGGAGAATCAATATGAGGTATGTATGCATCAAAGTTTAGTCATGTTATCATTTGTATATTATTGAGTCATGGGAATAGTTCTATGACATGATCAAGGAGGAAATAATCTCTTTCACCAATGACATGATCGTAGGCATGTACTACAATGCAATGAAGGTCAACAAAAGGAAATACTCACATAAGGAGTATAAGGTTTTTGACTAAGAAGCAAGAAGAAATGTTGACTAGCCCTAGAAGAAAGCAATGAAGAAGTTCTCTCACAAGGAGCATAATGTGGTTGATCAATATATCCATGAAGAAGCATATCAAGCATGTGAAGAACACCATGATCACAAAGAATCACTATCTGACAAAGATCCATTGAAAACATCTTCTGAAAGAAAGCAGGACAACTCTGACTAAGAAAGAAAAAGCTCAAAGGACCCTTGACACCTATGAAGGCCTTGGAGATGTGAAAGGTGCAGATAACTGATTCTATTATACGAGGATGTCATGATGAATAAGCCATCTAGAAAAAACACCATTTAATGTTGAAGTAATATCAAGATGAAGTCATGAAAGGCTACTAGATGAAAGCATGGGAACAAGAAAGTACAGAGAAGCATCCATATGAAGAGTAGTCTCAAGCATAGACAAGATGAAAAGGAATAATCAAATGAGAAGAGAACCTGATATGTGACAAGAAGGCCACTTTCCACAAAGGAAGCAATGACATGATGAAGAAGGAAGGAAAGTGATCGATGGATGGTACCCTACCAAGAATAAATTCGAACAAAGACTTCATGGCATCAAAGGAAGGAAGGACATCAAGTAGCTGGAGGACACACAAATAAGAAGTTGTCGATGAATCGACAAGTCCCTAGCTAAGAGGGAGTTATAACAAGTTCCCAATTACAAAGGAACTTGGACAAGTACCTTGTCAGAGGATATTGGAGCATGTCTTCCTCAATTGAGAGGAAGTGATAGACACAACATTCTTGTATTCACTTGGGAAGAAATAATGGGAGGATTGGGTAATCATCTAGCATCCAATACTCTTTAAGGATGTTTAGGGCATCCAAAACAAGGGTAGGCAAGAGAACCGATATTCTTTGAGGGCTAGGAACCCAAGACAAGAATATTCCTAGAAGGTCATACTCAGTGAACACCCAAATGGGTATGTACCTTGAGAGAAAATGACTAAGGTGTCTATAAGGCATTGGTCTCTCCAACATTGTGCTCTGATCTATTGAGAGATAGAGTTGTCATTCAAGGCCTTGTTGTGGAAACAATGTTGGTTATTATGATGTTATAGCAAATGGATTGCAAATCTGGTTTCTCTAATGTGAATTCTTCAAGATTGAAACATAGTCAAACACCTTGTAACGTTGTATGAATACCTCTGTATTTAATAGGGAGTGTTGAAAGAAATGTAACTAGGTTCAGTCTTCGTAAATGTACTTTTGATATTTGTATTTATTCAATAAAAGAAATATTATTTTTATAATTAATGTAAATTAGTTTCTTGCTCGTTGAAATAGGTCTAGCACATGTTAAAGTGTTATAGGTGAGTCAAATGGTCAAAATAAAATGATTGAAAACCTTAGGGTCATGTTACACCATGTATGTTTATGTATTAGATTCAGGAGAATACCTCCAAGCAAATTCAACACGCAATGACACCTAGAAAAGAAGCAATTTGAATCATAAAAGGAAAGTTGGCCAACAAACAGTTAGTCAGCCTTAAGGAGGGATAGTCCTCTATATATAGAGGTTGTCCACTCCTCCAAAGATAATGCACTCATATCTCTGAAATGTGCAAAGAAAAGAGGCAAGAAAAGGGTAACGAAGGACGAAGAAGGGATCTCCTAGTGCAGCGAAGAAAAGGGATACATAACCGATCCTAATAGTATTGTTCTAGGGCTAGTTACAACCACACGTGCAAGGAAAGGAAGGTTGACTCTGTCGTTATGACAGTAGCAACAAACAGTCTACTATCTCTCATTGTTTGGGGTCAAATCTAGGCCTACAAGGCCTCCTACTCAAGCGTAGAAGAAGGGTACTCAAACGAAGAAGAGAAGGGTATACAACAAAAAGTAAACCTCCCACACGTGTGAGAATATAGGGTTTTTTTTACAGTCACTTCAATCTACACATACATCTCAAGAAGGATCTTATTTGAAGGAATTTGTCTACATAAGTGAAGGATATCTCTAAATATAGAAGAGAATCATCTCATCTAGAGCAAGTGCTACAAGGTTTACCAACATTTGGAAGAAGAACAAAGTGTCGGAAGGAGAAGGTCGAAGTGTCAGGGAATGAAGTGTTGGAAGAAGGAAGTGACGGGGGACAAAGTGCAGAAAGGAGAAAGGACTTGACTTGTGCTTGGAGGAAATTCTAGTTAGGGGTCTAGGGTTTGGCATTGATCAATAATAAGCTTCAATAAGAGAAACTTACTAAAGGGTTTTCCTCTCAAGAGAAGAGAGGTTTTGGCCTTGGTAAAGAGCCAACATCTTGTGTTCTTGTTCTTATGTTTTTGGTAGCAGTTTGATGTACACACACATGTATTAATAAGAAGAAGAAGAATATTAAGCTAACAATTAAAATTAAAAGGACTCCACAAATTGTTATCAAGTCAAAGAAGAATCACACTACACCTAATTTCCCTTGATTCTTCAATAGGACAAGCTCAGGAAAATCAAGATGGATAAGGGCGACACAATACCAAAGTACTTGACCAAGTTCACCCAATGTCAGGGTGAGCTTGGAGGTGTTGGCGTTACAGTTGTTGAAGATGATCTGGTCATCTTAACACTTCTAGCCCTTCCCAAGGGCTCTCACAGCTATCAAGGCTCAGTAAATGGGAGGGAGAAGCTACCAAAGTGGTATCGTTTGTGGTTCAACTAGGTGCGAGAAGAGATTTGGTGGAAAACTATGTTGATTTTCCATGATCTTCGGTCTAGGATAGAATTTTAAAATCTCTGACGCTACCAAACCCAGAATCTCAACGATACTACTTTGCACAGTGGAATATAAATAGCAGTAAATCACACATGCACAGAATATAGACAACTTTTTACAGTTTTCAACCTAACTTCATTATATTAAACAACATATAATACAACAGTCTAGGGCTATTGTACCAGGGATAATGGCCCTCATACATCCACTAGTATAAGATACAAAACTGGGGCTTGGTGTCAATCCGTCGACGACCAATCCGCCCTCAACAAGATATTCTAACCATCTGTATGTTGAAGTCGACTCTTTCAGCTCCCCTCGGTCGTACCATGTACCTTCCTGGTCCTTCGACTCCCAATCTGTAGCTCTTGGCTCTATCAATGCTCCAAATTCATCTAACACTAAATCTCGGCTATCCAATTTAATCTCTAGTTGATCATTCATCCATCAATGCATCAACACATCAAGACTCTTGTCAAGTTGTTCATAGCTCCACTTGTGAATAGCTCTCAACTTCCCATTGCTTCTCCTTAGCTACTCAAGGACTTCAACCCACTATGTTCTTCTTGCATTGTACCAATGAAGACCAACATAGGGCATGGAGGGTTGCCACCTATCACTGCAAGATGTCCATCTCCCACACTAAATATGGGCTAGGAGGAGTGCCCATTTTCTATTGTATATTTCCTTCTCCACGCACAAGTCTCGGGCTCCATAAACTGCTCCTCGTTGATCAGACCGTTGAGCTCATCAACTGCCTCTCTTGCAACTACCTTTGGCCATCAAGGTGTTGCTCATCTGGCTCCAACTTAGACATTATCACAATATCCTCTAGTAGGCCATAAATGTCTAATCACATCCACATTTGGTCTTCTCTCACGCTGCCCTCCAACAATCCACGAGAGACTAAGCCCATGATGTAGCATTTTCACTTCATTAGGGAATCCCCACACTTAGGAGACCCTTACACATGGCTTCCCACATACTCCACCACTATTCCCTTTGCTCTGAATAGAGGATCTATTGCACAAATCTGGGCACATAAATATGTCCTCACCTAGGACATCACCAAGCCATCATCCAAGGGAACATTTGCAACACTTCTTACTATTGTCCTCTTTCCTTCCAATTTGATGTGCCTTCTGTAACCTTGGTTTCTTGGTAGGCTTCCCAACAGTGCATGTGGGCTCCTCCGAACAACTCCTAAGGCCTCCTCAAGCTACCCATCAAGATGATCCAAATCACCAATCTTCACTGTGGAAATTTCCCACTGGTTAGGGCTTCTGACCTCCACGTCATCCCTCCCTACTTGGCTTCCACGAGATTCTCATAAAATGATCCAAAATTGATCCATAACAAGGGTCCAACACAAGACAAAACTGCTCCAAGGCTGATATATCACTGTTGTTGTAATTATACCTGGTTAGGGCACCAAGCATCCTACAATAGCCCTCACAAAATACTCAAATAGTCCCTTGATATGTTGTGGCTTCCCTTCACAAGCTTACTATGCCTCTACGTTGAAGTTCTAGGCATTAAATACCCCTCAAACAACCCTACGGATTCTTTGTCATGAGGTGTTAAGGCCTGTAGCTTACTACACCAGTGTTCAAGGGCTTGTGGCCTGCACAAACAGAGATGCTTATCCCTTCAATGCACCCCAAACAGACTTGGAACACAACTCCTCTTCCTCGTCCCTCTACCAATTATCCTCAGCCTTCTTCCTAGAAATTTGGTCACCCTATCATAGCCCTGAAATAGTCCCTTGTTGTTGCGTTGTCATACCCTCCTTTGCTACAGCCCAAAATAGAGAATGCCCTTCTCTCCAATGAGGTTTTCTTTATGTTTTTGTTGCACAAATGGATGAGTCTAAAGTGACTCCATCGCCTCCCTTTTATACACAAAATAAAGGGCTCCTTCCAACATCCTCCATGGGATGTCCAGCTGTCAAGGAAGCTTACTAAACTTAAGCCGACCTTAACTCATAAGGTTTCAACCCAACATTAGACTTCAAAAATTTATAACTCCTTAACGACATATTGGAATCAGGTGATTCTCATTGTGTTAGAATCGTCTTTTCGAGAGCTATTATACTCATCCATCACATGTCGAAAAATTGTCACGGTTTGTGCCCAAACATCTATGGGTACAAAACCCCAGGATTAGGTTCTAAGCCCAGAAGCCTACTTGTGGCACTTTGACCTCCAACCCTCAAACACTAGGGCTTGGAGTACCTCCCAAGATACACAAAAATAAACACTCCCTCTTAGCGAGGGAGGTACTTCCAAGACTAGGAAGTAACCATCATCATCTAGCGACACTAGTCCATCTAGCATCCATCCTTGTAGCATACCCTATAGAATGAATCTGGCAATCTCGATAGTGCCTTTGCCTCATCTTATCTGAACCTGAAGATCCCAAACCTCCATATGGTTTCTCCCTCTAAGGATAGACTCCATCTAAGCCTACACGATATCCACTGGCTCAGTCCTTCAAGCACTCATCCTCCTAGATCAAATACCCCTCGTGCAAATCCCACCAATCTCGAATATGCAGCATCACGATCCGATGAATACTCTAACCTACCTATCTATATTCCATCACATGAAGTCGTATCGATCAACCTAATCTTGTCCAAGCCAAAGAAATCCTCGAGTTGTCCCAAACATCCATATCAAATCAATGGAAGTCCATGATCAGCAATCTTCCTTACAACAAATTGTTGTTCACTAGGTTCACCACCAATCCACCAGAACTCCCAATCGATCTCGTTGCCAAGCCAGTCAAGACCACATCTCCATGTCTTCAATTGAACCCTATGCTCCATGATCTAGACACCAACAACTCCCTCTAAGTTGCTTTGTTGTGCACACTTTGATTCATTGTCCCTCAAAATAGCTCAGATACGCTCTTATACCATGTTGATTTTTCATGATCTTGGGTCTAGGATAGAATCTTAAAATCTTTGACGCTACCAAACCAAGAATCTCAACAATACTACTTTTCATTGTAGAATATAAATAATAGTAAATCACACATGCATAGAATATAGAGAACTTTTTACAGTTTTCAACCCAACTTTGTTATATTAAACAAAATATAATACAACAGTTTAGGGCTCTCATACTAGGGATAATGACCCTCATACATCCACTAGTACAAGATACAAAATTGGGGCTTGGTGTCAGTCCATCGACAACCAATCTACCCTCAACAAGATACTTTGATCGTCTGGCTAATGAAGTCGACTCTCTCAGATCCCCTCAGTCGTACCCTATACATGCATGGTCCTTCGGCTCTCGATTTGCAGCTTCAGCTTCTATCAATGGTCCAAGTCCATCTGGCCACTAAATCTTGGCTATCCAATCTACTCACTAGTTTATTGTTCATCCATCAACACATCACATAAAGACTCTTGTTGAGTTTTTCACAACTCCACTTGTGAACAACTCTCAACTACCCACTCTTGCTCCTCAGCTACTCATGGAATTAAACCCATTGTGGTCTTCTTGTGTTGCACTACTGAATACCAATATAGGGCATGAAGGGTTTCCACCTATCACTACAAGATGTCCATCTCCCACAATGAACACGAGATAGGAGGATTTCCATCTTTTGTTATAGATTTCCTTCTCCACACACAAGTTTCAGGCTCCACAAACTTCTCCTGGTTGATCAGACCCTTGAGCTCATCAACTACCTCTCTTGCAACTACATTTGTCCATCAAGGTATTTCTCACCAAGCTCCAACTTGGACACTGTCACATTGTCCTTCAGCAGACCATAAATGCCCAATCACATCCACACTTGGTCTTCTCTCACACTGCTCTCCAATAGTCCACAAAAGACCAGGTCCACATTGTAGCATCTGCACCTAGTTAGGGCATCCCCACACTTAGGAGACCCTTACACATGGTTGCCCACAGACTCCACCAATCTTCCCTTTGCTCTTAAATAGAGGAGCTATTGCACAAATATGGGCACATAAATATGTCCTTGCCTAGGACATCATCAAGCCATCATCCAAGGGAACATCTGCAACACTTATTATTGTTTTCCTATTGCCTTCCAATCTGATGTGCCTGTTGTAACCTTGGTTGCTTGGTAGGCTTCCCAACAGTCCAAATAGGCTCCTCCAAACAACTCCTAAGGCCTCCTCAAGTTGTCCATCAAGCTAATCCAAATCACCAATCTTCACTGTGGAAATTGCCTACTGGTTAGGGCTTCTGACCTCCATGTCAGCCCTCCCTACTTGGCTTCCACAGGTTGCTCATAAAATGATCCAAAATTGATCCATGATAAGGATCCAACACAAGAAAAAACTGCTCCAAGACTAATATATCATTTTTGTTATGATTGTACCTAGTTAGGGCACCAAGCATGTTGCAACAACCCTCACAAAATACTCAAATACTCCCTTGATATGTTGTGGGTTCCCTTCACAAGCTTACTTTGCCTCTACATTGAAGTTCTCGACACTAAATACCCCTCAAATAGCCCTTTGTATTCCTTGTCATGAGGTGTTAAGGGCTGTTGCCTACTACACCATTCTTCAAGGGTTTGCGTCCTGCACAAACAAATATACATGTCCTTTCAACGCACCCCAAATAGATTTGGAACACAGCTCCTCTTCCTTGGCCCTCTAGCAATGATCCTCAGCCTTCTTCCCAGAAATTTGATCACGCTATCATAGCCCTGAAATAGTCCCTTTTTGCTACATTGTCATGTCCTCCTTTGTTGCGACCCAAAACAGAGAATGCCCTTCTCTCCAAGAAGTTTCTCTTTATGTTTGTGTTGCACAAATGGATGAGTCTAAAGTGACTCCATCACCTCTCTTTTATAAACAAAAGAAAGGGCTCCTTCCAACATCCTCCACGGGTTTTCCAGTTGTCAAGTAGGCTTACTAAACTTAAGCCGAGCTTAACTCATATGGTGTCAACCCAACATTAGACTTCAAAAATTCATAATTCCTTAATGACCACTTGGAATCACATGATTCTCGTTGTGTTAGAATCGTCTTGCCGAGAGCTATCATCCCCATCCATCACATGTTGAAAACTCATCACGGTTTTGGCCCAAACATCTATGGGTGAAAAACCCCAGGCTTGGGTTCTAAGTCCACAAGCCTACTTGTGGCACTTTGACCTCCAACTCTTGAAAACTAGGGCTTGGAGTAGCTCCCAAGCTACACAAAAATCGACACACTAGAGATGGATCCTCATCCAAGCAGGATGATGAGGAGAATTGTGCCTTAGTTGGAAATGTGAAGAAAGGGAAAGGGAATTCTTCCCATTCCAAATTAGATTCCAGTTAAGGCAGCAAGAAGAAGGACTTGTCGAAGATTAAATGTTTTCACTGTCATGAGTTGGGACACTATGCCACGAAGTGTCTGCACAATAAGGTCAGCAAGAAGCCCCTAGGAGAAGTGGCAAGTGAAGCTCTTTCTTCACAATTCGAGTTGGATTTCACCCTCATCGCTTGCATGGTGACATCAGTGACGGGTAGTGTGTGGTATCTAGATAGTGGAGCCTCATTCCATATGACCGGAAACAAATAATTCTCTAGTGACTTGGAGGGGAAGGACTTTGAGATGCACATCGAAATGGGAGATGATGGAAGGTATAGTGTGACTGGCATCGGTATTATTACTTTTTAGATGGAGTCTGGTTCTCCTCTCACCTTAAAAGATGTCATGTATGTTTTGGGTCTGAGGAAGAATTTGGTTTCAGTTGCTATGTTGGAGGACCGTGGCTGTGATGTGATATTTAGAAAGGGAAAGGATTTCCTTCATCACATAGCCTCAGGAAAAGTGAAGTGGATCGAGGTTTGGGAAAAGAACCTCTACAAATTGGATGTAGAAGACTATGTTTCTTTGAGCACAAAAGCAGAGAAGGTGCAGAGCCGAGACATCGGTAAATTGTGGCATAGAATATTGGGTCACTTGCACCACAAATCTTTGAAGATCATACAACATATTTCTATAGGACTTCCCAAGGGTGCACTAGAGCAGAGAGATACAAGAAAAGGGTGTACATTGGGGAAGTACACCAAAGCCACATTTCATGATAAGGACAATTGAGTGCAAGTGATCCTTGAAAGAGTTCACTCAAATGTGTGTGGACCGTTCTTGACAGCCTCCATAGCCAAGCGCAGGTATTATGTAATGTTTGTAGATGATTTCTTAAGTGCTAGATTTTCTTCATGCAGAAGAAATATTATACGTTCTCTAAATTTTTTGAATTTAAAGCAATTGTTGAGAAAGACACTGGAAGGAAAGTGAAGGCTCTTAGGAGCGATAATGGTGGAGAATATGTGTCGAATGAATTCAAGAACTTTTTTGCATCAGAAGTCATTTGACGGGAGTTAATAACACCCCATAACCCACAGTGAAATGGGGTGTCTGAAATGAAGAACAAAAGTATTGTGGGAGTTGCACTGGAAATGTTACATGATCAGGGCCTACGGTTGCACTTATAGGCTGAAGCATGAAACACGATTGAATATGTGCATAACAGGAGTCCTCGTCGGATTCTCGAGATGAGTACACCATAAGAAGTTTTTTCAGGTAAGAAACTAGATGTGGAACGTTTCATGATATTTAATTCATTAGTTTATTGTCATGTTACTAAGGATGCAAGGAAAAAGCTAGAACCAACAGCTGGCTTGGGCATATTTATGGGGTACACTGATACACCTCACAACTATCGGGTGTACCTGCCATCTCACAGGATGACAGTGGTTCGTAGAGATGTAAATTTTGATGAAGAGAAGTCCATGAGATGTTCCCTTGTAGGGAGCTTCAGTTGCATGGAGAAGAGGAGATTTTAGCTCCAAAGGAAGAATCTCAAGATTATGTGGAGAAGCCACATGTATAAGAGCAGAGAGTGGAAGCACCCACTCATTCAGAGACTTCTAGAGATGGAAGGAATCGCACTAGATAGGTTGACATATTGATGCATGATGCTAGAGAGAATGTGGGAGAACCCACATCACAGCACAAGCAGAGGAGGTCACCAGATCGGTACACTAGCTACATGGCTCTGATGAGCGAGAGTGTAGAGATTGAACCATCCTCATTCGAGGGAGGAGTGGAGAAACTACTATTGGTTGATGCCATGGTAGAGGAGTATGACTCCATTATCAGAAATAGTGTTTGGGAAGTGGTCCCAAGACAAGCAGACAAGTCAGTGGTGAGTTTTAGATGGCTTTACAAGGTAAAGCAAGTAGCAGATGGGAGTGTGGAGAAACACAAGGCTAGATTTGTGGCCAGACAGTTCTCTCAGATGGAGGGAATGGATTACGAGGATACCTTTGCTCCAGTTGCAAGGTACTCTTCAATTAGATCTATTCTATCACTTTCAACACAGATGGGATGGAAGATAGATCAGATGGATGTGAAGACAGCATTCCTCAACAATGTGATTGAGGAAGAGGTGTACATTGAGTTGCCGAAAGAATTTGAGACCTTCAACATCGATTTGTATGTGTGCAAACTCAAGTGAGCGTTGTATGGATTGAAACAAGCACCACGTGCTTGGTACACCAACATTGACAGTGATTTCACCAAGTTGAGCTTCAACAAAAGTGAAGCAAATGTGAACCTTTACCATATTTTGGTTGAAGGTAAATTGTTGATTATAGTATTATATGTTGATGATTTAATTCTAACATTTGATGAGAAGCTGGTAAAGTCTTGCAAAGAGGATCTTGCAAGAGAATTTGAGATGAAGGACTTGGGGCTCATGCATTATTTCATTGGTATGGAAGTATGGTAAGGAGATGAGGAAATGTTTGTCTCTCAGGGCAAGTATGCCAACGAGACACTGAAGAAGTTCCACATGGAGAGCAGCAAACCCATGGAGACTCCTCTAGAAAGTAATTGGAGGAAGGAAGATGCTACTCCAGGTGAAGTAGTGGAGGCTACTATTTACAAGCAACTTGTGGGTTCACTTATGTATTTGGTGAAAACATGAATGGACATATGTTTTGCGATTAACCAGCTTAGTCAAGCAATGGTTAAGCCAACCAAACTCTATTGGAAGGAAGCTAAACAATGTGTTGAGATACCTCAGAGGAACCACTCAGTTTGGTCTTTAGAACAGACAAACAAAGGGAGTGAAGCTTCAAGGCTTCACAGATGCAGATTGGGTTGGGAGTCCATCTGACAAGAAGAGCACGCCAGGGGGAATCTTCAGTATTGGGTCAACAGAAGTTTCTTGGTATAACAGGAAGCAGAGATTAGTTGCACTCAGTTTGGCATAAGCAAAGTACGTGTATGATAGTCAAGCAGCTTCTGAGGCTATCTGGATGAGGAAGATCCTTGTTGGGTTATTGGGTCAGCAAATGGATCCGACAGTGATTTACTGTGACAATCAAATTTGTATCAAACTCTCTGAGAATCCAGTTTTTCATGATCAGTCCAAGAAAATCGACATTTGGTATGACCATCTACGCTATTGTGCGCAAAGGAGAATCATGTTGTTGGAGTACATTCCTACAGAGGAACATGATGCAAATATTTTGACAAAGGCATTGCCAAGATGCAAATTTGATTTTCATAGAGGCAGGATCGGGGTAGTAAATAATCCCTTTCTTGTCGAGAGGGAGTCAGTTGAAAATGCAACAAGAAAATCCTAATTTAATTTTGTCCTTGAATTAAATTAGGAATAAAATTGTAATTCCACATCACATAACAACTTGTATTAGTTAACTAAGCTAATTTGACTTAGTTGGCTCAGTTAATTCAAGTTGAGGGTCTAACTTGAGTCATGTAGAGTGTCTTCTACTTTATAAGATCCCTGGTTGAGTTTATTTTGAGTTGTAATTGATTAATGCAGTTTAACTGAGTTAAAGTCAGTTAAACTAGTTGGAGGAACTAGTGGGAGGTCTAGTAGTGTGGTCATGCCTACAATGATCAACCAGTTAACTAATGATTTACTCATAAATAACTCATGCATGTCATATATGAGAGTTACCCAGTTGAGATTGGAGTTCAGGGACAGTGTATTATCAATTGTATAATCATTTGAATTTCACAGGTGGTGCATGCAGTCAGAATAAGGCCTATGATGGATTGCGTAATTCGTTTGAGGAAATTCCATAATTAACAGAGGCCTCATTCCCAAGGAAACAACGCAAGGAAATAGGGACTTGGGCAAGCATAAAATTGATTAAGTATTGGCCTAGGCTTGCCTAGGAAGCTGTGAGATAGATAGAGATAGTGCAAAGGTTGCTCGAGCTTGAGCAAAGCATTGTAATCTTATCAAATTTTCTGACTAATGCAATATACAGATAGCAGGGATTTTTAGTTGTGGTTTTCCTTGGGAAATCATTGTGTAATTTGTTGATTGAATTCTTTATCTTGTATGCTTCGTGATTTCCCGATTGTTTAATTGTTTATTCTTATGAGTAGAGTATATTCAAGTCTATTTTTTTAGCAAATTACAATTAGTAGTTTGAATCTACAAGGAATTTCTACATCCTCCTCCTCAGGAGGCTCTATGTCCTACCTTCTTTTCGGCCTTGTTAATTCTCTCAACCAGTAGACGGAGATATTAAGGAGAATCTTCACCTTCTTTTATCTAGCAAATAATGTCCTTTCAAGACATAATCAAAACCATCATTAACTTGTCCTCTCTTGTTGGTATGAGGTTTGAACTAGGGCTACAAAATTCAGTCTAGGGCTTCTTTTTCCATGGTTGTTCTTTCACCTAAGCTCTGATACCATGTTGTTTTTTCATTATCTTCTAATCTAATAATTACTTCTAATGATTTCTTCAATAATTCATCTTATGTCACATGCATCATTAAGCAATTATACATAGAAAATCTCAACAGTAAAATAATAATGATAGTAGGATAACAAAGAGATGACCAAACCCAAGACACAAATTCTTAGTCTAGGAAAACCCTAACTAGGGAAAAACCAACAACCTTTTCTTAGAGAAATTGTCCAATTCAACAAGAGATACAATTTGATATTTCCCAGTCAAACAAGGTAAAACTGACGAGCAAATAAACTTAGGTCAAACCTGGTAAAATTGTCCATAAATAGCCTCAATCATCCTCTGGTTGCAGTGCCCATGAACAGGCTGAATTTCGGCCTCCTTTTGCTGCCCTAGAATTTCAATTTGTTGCCCAAAATATCCACAAAATATTTGGTTTGCACCCACACATGCAAATTCAACAGAAATCAAAACATAGATGAAATAGGCTCGATCAACGCTAGATAGACTTGGTCAAACTTCTTCTTTTCTCTCTCCTTTGTATGGATGAACAAAAAATAAGATAATTTTTTGGATGATATGAATTGCTCCAATTGGGTAAGGATGAATGGAAATATATAGTTGTTGAAAGAGCCTGAATAGGTGTATTTTTTCTAAGCCAACTTGATCCTTTTAGGGGCCAACTTTAATTTTGGAGGCAAATTTTTGAATTTCAAGACTTAATTTTTCCCTCTTTTATTTGGATTCGACTTGAATTCAAATTTATATTTTCATTTTCTTTTAATTTTTGTGGGATAATGCAAATAAAGAATACCGACCGCAGCTACAAAAATTCAACATTCGACAGGGTAAGGCATTTATTTATATTCCAAGCTATGGAGAAATATGGATTTGATCAACGATTCATTCGATGGGTATCTTTATGTATTCAGCATCCTTGGATTTCACCTTTAATAAATGGGAGGGTAGAAGTGTTCTTTAGAACCACCTAGGGTTTGTGCCAAGGATGTCTATTGTCACCCTTTTTAAATATTTTAATGGCAAATTTTGTCAGTGAAAGACTGGAATATGAAATATTAGAAGAGCACCAACTTGGAATCAAATTTGTCAGAGGGGTCGACAATATTAATTACTCTCAATTTTCTTATGACCCCCTTCTCTTAGGAGGGGCCTCAACTATAATTGCAAGAATTTTCAAAAAATCCTTGATAATTTTTGGAAGCTTCATGTTGACAAACTAATGTAGGAAAATCTAAGATCTACTTTTGGAATGTATCTATCAGAGGCAAAGTTATTTTGGGATTCTCCTTGGTGTAAACTTGGTCAAAATTTAAGTACTTGGGCATATGTATATGTTTGAAGTCTCATTCTCAACTAGCATGGGAAAGTGTTTTGTCTAAATTTAAAAGAAAATTAGAGGCCTAGGGCAGTCGATGGCTTAATTTGGCAGATCGTGTTGTGCTAATTAACGCAATGTTGGCAACCCTCCCTCTGTAACAATTTTCAACATTGTTAACCCCTCGAAGCATCCTCTCTTCAATGGAAAAAGAAATACGCAATTTGTTGTGGGATGGAGGTCAATCTAAAGCGAAACAAAAAAAATCCATCTGTTGAAGTGGGAAATTGTTAAACATCTAAAAAGCCATGGAGGCCTTGGGATTCGAATGCCAATCTTGATGAATAAGACCACCAGTGCCAAGCTATTTTGGAGATTGATAACTAGAAAAGAAGATTGGTGGAAAGTAGTTTTAAAGGAAAAATATTTAAGAAAAGAGAGAGCCTGCAGCCTCAAACTTATCCAATCATTCAAAGGATACTCATTAATTTGAAGCTTCTCTCTATTGTTGTTGCTTTGATCAGAACTCATGTTTATTGGGACCGAGGTAATGGGAAAGACATCAATCTCTGGAAAGACAAAAATAATGGGAAGGCGACCTTTGGAAAGTTATCATGAACTTCTCCCACTTAAGGAATTCCTTAGTGCATGGGCAATTGCATTAGCTGATATTTCCCCTTGGAATGAGGATGGGCTATGGATGGAATGAAACTTTCAGGAAGTTCCCAATGAATATCATCAAGTGACAGTCAAGAGATACACTAGTGGGTTGTGTGCCTTGGAGATTGGATGAGGCTAATAGGTTGGGCTGGAAAAACTCGCGGTATATATTTAAGGAAGGCTACGTCTCACTACTCTTCTCTTAGCATCTCCCTCCCAAATCTCGTATTTGGGTGAGGATTTGGAAGCCCAATGCAAATCCTAAAGTAAATGCCTTTTGCTAGTTACTTGCTCACAAGAAAGTCCTCGCAACTAATACTCTGAGGAAGTGTGCCATCCAAGGCCCTTCTAGATGTCCACTTTGCAGACAGAAGGAGGACACCATTCCTCATCTCTTCTTGGATTGTGTTTATGCTCGGGTTGTTTGGCAAAAGAAACAAGGCCACTCACTAGAAGAATAAATTGGCACTCGAATCTACTTGATTACTTCACCAATTAAATGAAACACTATGTTGGGAAGTTATAAAAGAATTCATAATTTAAAAACTTATGGGAAGCGCTTCCCAAATATGTATGTTGGAAGGTAGGGCTTGCCTAGAAAAATACCATATTCAATAACGAAAAGGCCCATTCCCAAATTATGGCAATGAAATCCACCACCCTCTACTCAAAATATGGAGCTTCAAAGTTTATTCAAGAACCTCCAAAGCAAAGGTAGACAACATGGAACATCAATGGCTTTCCAGAATTACTTCTACAAGTGGATGTGTTATCAACAAAGGAAGAAAACAACACCCTCCTCAAGCAAATTGGAGGCTACTGAAAGATAAAGCAGAAATGAAACAATGGAAGAATCAGCATGAGGGTTGGAGCCTCCACTTTGATGGATCCTTAAAAAGGAACCCTGGAATGGCAAGAGGGAGGTCTTTTATGGCCCCCAAAAAGCAAACGTTGAAGAGTACTCATGGGGCTTGGGCAGAACGGAAAACAACCTCGCAAAAGCTAGTGCTCTTCTACAAGGGGTTTAGATAGCTAAAGTATATAATGTTCCCACTCTCATAGTAATAGGGGACTCACTCGTGCTCGTACAACATTTGGTTAAAAGAACAACCTCAAAAGACAAGGCTTTGGATCACATAATGAAAAGAACATGAGAAGTCAATAGAGTAGAAATGATATCATATCTCCATGTGCCCAAGAAGCTCAACACAAAGGTTGACAGATGTGCAAATGAAGGATGTAAATTAGAAATGGGGAATCTGGTTGTCAATGGGCAACCCAGATTTTCCCAGGCAATTTTGTAAGGTGCATTCTTACAAACAACCATTTGTGAGTTTTAAATATGCAACTTATGTAAAAATTGAGACAGACATGCTAGTCTGAATGATTAGACTGAAAAAGCCGGAAGCCAAGCTCTATACTTCCGGGTAAATCGATTGCATTCTCGACACAGATTTAATACAACTATTTTCATTTTGATTAATTAAAAAAAATCACAATTCAATAAATTTGTTATTTTAAAACATCTTTATTTGATAAAATTAACCTTAAAATATTATAAAAAAATATCAAAACATTGAAAATTGATATCACGTCTTTGAAAATTTAGTAAATTTTTTATTACTTAATAAACTTTAATCCATTTCTATATGAATTTTAAATCATCTTTCTTCCATAAGTCATTTAATTTGTTAGTAAATCCGTATGTTAGTTTGACCTTTGAGTTTAATTGATTTAAAATTGGCTTAGATGTTTAAACTACTCTAGATTCACCTTTACTATGGATCTATCTAGGGCCTCAAAGGGATGAAATATCTAGAGGTGCAAACCTCTTTTTTTAGTGCAAAACTTGAGAAAATGTTTATATCTCGAGAGATTTGATCCCTCATAGCTTGAGAGATTTGATCCCTGAGAGGTTGATAGATCTACAGTTTAAATGGATCTAGGCTCATTTAATTTCTATAAATAAGTTGTGTAAAGTTAAAATGATATAATTTTCATATTTAAATATATGATATAGAAAAAATTATTATAGTAAGTTTTAAAAGATTACCTACCAAAATACAAAACAACATTTACAAATTTTGATTTTTCAACAACCACACTTGGAGCCTTTCTTCCTTCATACCCTCCAAACATCTTAAAAATTGGTTGTTGTAGCGGCTCTCTTCCTGCGGCCTATTACAAAGATAAACCTCACCGAATAGCACAATAAACCATCCACCAAGCATTCCTTTGACTGCAGCTCTATTCAACGGGAAATTTGTACTCAAAAACAAGAGATACATTGCCCAAACAAACCTCATATCCTCCACGCAAGATGCCACAGACCTGCGGCTTTTCTTCCAAGAAAACTGTACCCTAAACAGAGATGGGCCTCATCATGAACTCGACTCTTGCCACCTGCGTCCTGCCTCAGATGTCATCCTATTTCAAGCCTATGGTACATAACATTACATAATATAACATGACAAGAAATTACAACATCTCTTCCATACTGAACTTGAGAACACTTTTAGAAGCATTTATCCCAAAAATTCAAAATCAATATACCTTGGAGCACTTAAATTTCTCTCCAAAATTAGATTTGAGACTTAGATTTGGGATATTCAAAAATGAAATACACAATATTTATTTTCAAAATCCATATTTCATTAGAGTTCAATTTATGAGCTGTATGTTTTGTCAACTTTAAAATTCAATTTTATGAGTCATTGTATTCCTTTCAAAGAAGCAAATTACTTTTAAACTACAAAAGTGAATAACTTTAAATTTCTCTCAAAAATTAGATTTAGAATATACTATTTATTTTCAGAATTTATATTTCATTAAAGTTCAATTTATGAGTTGTATGTCTGTTCAACTTTAAAATTCAATTTTATGATTACTTGTATATCCTCTTAAAAACAAATTGCTTTGGGTTATAAAAGTGAATGGCTTTAAATTTCTCTCAAAAATTAAATCGATATACACCATATTTACATTAGAATTCATATTTCATTAAATTTCCATTTATAAATGGTATGTTCTAGCATCATTAAAATTTATAAAAATTGATATACACAAAATTTACATTAGATTTCATATTTCATTAAAGTTCAATTTAGGAATTGTATGTTCTACATCGTTAAAATTCAATTCTACGAGTTGTATGTCCTTTTGATTCAATTTTATGAGTTGTATGTCCTTTTCTCAAAGAAGCAAATTGCTTCTACGCTGCAAAAGTGAATATTTTTTTTATGATAATTAAATAATATAATGATTTTTTTTTTAATTTATTTATTTACATGGATTTAATCAGCATAGTTCCAATTATAATGATGCTCTGCCATTGCTAATCGAACTTCTTTTAAATTATAATCGAACTGCTTTTAAATTATCGTGAGATTCTCTTTACAACTAAATTATAAGATTTTTATTTATAGTGTAACTTGAGGAGAACTGTTTGCCTTTAAAACATTTCGCTGGAAATTAAGGTGACAGTCTTTAAGGTGGATACGAAGAGTGTTTTTGAAGACTGTCCAATCATTTGCAAGGGTTTTCATATTCATTAATATTTCTGATTATAAGATTTGATCTATGTGGTCTTGATTACCCTCTGCGGCATACATCTTTGACAGAATCTGGAGCAGATTTCTTATAAACTTGGATCGCTGATGCAGAGTTATGTAAGGGTGTTTTTTTTATGTTTTAGTATGGTTTGGATCTCGGTTCAGGGTTGCAGGGAAAACTAAAGATACAGCAGGTTGAGGAGGTCTGGTAGATAGGCCGAGAGGTCTAGAAAGGACCCTATTCTCTAGTCGCAGCCACTCAAATTATTAGCCCAGGAGAACAAGGGTGTGTCCTTGTCCTAGAGGCTAGAAGGCAGTTTTTCCAGTATTGGTATGAACAGAATGTTGATGATCGTATCTGAGTATTGTAGGATGTCTTGTGAAGATGACCAAGACTTACAACATATCTTAGACACCTTGGAATCAACGGATGGAAGAAGGTTCAGTTCTAAGGTTTCTATTTATAGTATGCGACTCCATAGTGAAACGAATCTGACCTGTGGAGGTCTCTTATATATTAGAGTTTTTTTTTGAGGAAGGTATAATGATCATCTTTGTGACACATAATCTGAACATGTATATTTTCCAAGTCTGAACAGCATGACAAAAAAATTCTGAATTTACATCTGTGTCATCAATTAATCCTATATCGATTTTAGGGCATTGGAAGCAAGAATCTTCTCATAACCTTCCGAGCATAAGGTCCTAGCTATCCTCAAAATTCTGATCATTCAAGCCCGGCTTAACTACATTTCAAGAGGAATCTAATTCAAGCCTGTCTCAAAGTAAGAGGAGCAGAGACTCCTATAAAAGTAATCTAGGCTCATCACTTTGCTCCCATTGATGAGGATTAACCTACAGTGAGAAGAATACTTGGAATCGTATGGACTAAGTAAGATTTTCAGCCCTCATATATATTCATACACGAGGTCAGATCAAGATTTGTTTTTATTCTTAGTAACAATGTTGTCATTAAATGTACTCACATCAGTGAATATTTGGATACAAGGAAAGCTCAAGGCATCCAGTGAAATTTATCTGGAAGCCCCGTAACATGTTCATTAAAAGAAGCAGTCTTTTATAGCTGTGGCAAAGATGTGTTTGCGCTGACAATGAAGTGCGGGTCAGCAGACTAGTGAGCACTATTATTGATATAATTAGCAGGAACCTTCAGTAGCACATTTTGCATGAGAAGACATGTTCAAGGGTTACAGGTGCACATTGTCAGGTCTTGATGAACAGTCAGTTAGCTTTGCATCATTGCTGAGAACTTATGACGTCACCAATATCCTTATGTCAGATATTTCTTCTCTTGATAAATCCAAGGAGTTCGCATGAATCCTCCACTGGCTTGTCACTGATTTTAGGCTTCTGCTAGTAACAAGTGTTAGAACCTTGAAGCAGAAATCAGTTTTTCAACAAGAGTTCCATCGCCATATCTACAATATTTGATGGTATGCATAGCTTGGATTCTCTCTGAACTATTTAGATTCCAGAGTGTGGTAGAAAATGTTAGGAATAGGGTAAATGACAAGATACGACTCTGAATCAAGAGAAGCAAGGCTACTCTAGGTCCTATCTAGAAGTTGGATAAATCTATGATATCCCAGTTTAGTCCTGAAGCAGATCAATAGTTCAAAACCCTAGAAAGAAAATAATGATGAAGGTTGCAATCTGAGCAACATTGAAGGTACCTTATCTTAAAAGGAACCAGGACCTGACCCTTGCAACAGCCTCTCATTAAATAAGGAAACTGAGAAGACCCTGATCTTGAATCTTTGAAGGAGGATGGTTGGACCTTTGCACAATGGATTAATAGCCTCCATAAAGCAGCTGGATAATTGAAAATATTAAATATATAATAGAACCATGAATATGATTTTCTCTCTGATCTGAAGAAAAACACTTCTGAAATTCTCTGACTCAATTGCAAAGTCTTATTTTAAAGATGAGGATCAGATTGATGAAGTTTGCATAACTATCTAAAGCAAGGCTTCAGAGGGAGCCATAGAATCCTCCGTAAAACTGTATAGATGACTATGGCTCATGAACCCAAAGCAGAATGACAAGAAAAAGTAGTTATGACTTGGGCAAAGTTACTTTCCCATATTTAGAGGGTGCAATGACTTCCAAAACCTGATAGATGGAGAAACCATTGATCCTTGGTTTCCTTGTGCCTCATTTATTGATAGCTGCTCGCTACTTGTTGTGATAAAAAATACACTGCCAGAATACGAGACTCCATGAATACTCTGATACTGTCTCAGTTAGTAGAGTGATGCTATCTTATTTGATTATGTTACTCTAAGAGCACCATTGAAGCTGAATGCATGGGTTACTATGAAGCCACTCTATTGAAGAAGCTCTTCAGTGAGCCATTTATGCACACCGTCATTGTATATTGCAGAAAAAAATTCCAAGAATCCAGTATTTCACATACCGCTGCATATGGTACAGCAAAAGACATTCCTGTTTTAAGGCATGTTTGAATGGACAGATCTCATGATGAGCAGGTTGTCTGATGGACACCGTGCACCCTGGAAAAACAAGTTTAGGCCATGATCTCCCTGGGTAAGAGGGAGTAAGATCAGTCAAATGCTTTCTTCATCAAGATATCAAGGGATTGCTGAGTGCTGCCAAGATCTTTGTTGTAAATTAATATATATACATCTATATGCTACTGAATGAAGTTGTGAGGCTCCCATTGATCTAGTCTTGACTTTCAGCAAGTAGCTTGGCACTATTCCCTATATGAAGGGATCCTTGGTTGAAGATTGAGCTTTGGGAGCTCATAGGGGTTCGGGGTACTTATTGCTATGAGCAACCATAGGGTGAGTGGTTCACCTTCCCCTACAATTGCAGCCACATGTATGTAGGGTGAGTGGTTCACCTTCCCCTACTGTTGATGACATATGCATAAGATGAGTGGTTCACCTTCTCCTATGGCATATGAGCAAGATGAGTGGCTCACCTTCTCCTGCAAATGCCCCAGCGAGAGATGCATATAGGCATCTGTTGACATGTTAGTGGGACGTGGTTCATCCTTTCCCCACATGTAGGATGCTCATTCCCTACGATTGGTGGTTGACATGTCAGTGGGACATGGTTCATCATTTCCCCCGGTGTAGGATACTTCCTACAATTGATTGTTGTGACTTGCGTTTGTAGGATGTGGTTCATCCTTTACCTACATGTGATTGTAACTTGTGTTTGTAGGACGTGGTTCATCCTTTCCCTACTCTCAGTGATTTGCATATGTAGGATGTGGTTCATCATTTCCCTACATGTGGTTGTGATGTGTGACTGTAGGATGTGGGTCATCCTTTCCCTACTTGTGGTTGTGAGCAAGGTGTGATACATTATTTCCCTACTTTTGATTCTATATCATCCTACCCATGTACTCTGTGACACATGGAAAGTACCCCTCATCTGGGCAATGAGTTGGGAAAAGTGGATAGGGACCATAACACTACCGATGGACGCATCGTATACTGCCGTACTCCCTATGTCTAGGATGAATGATGTTTCTTCAACATGATCACTTGGGATCAAGTCTGATGGTTATGTAGACTGACTTTTCTCAGTGGAGAGAGGCAAGGTCTTGTGACTCACTCTCGATCGATTCTTCTTTATTATTCATATCAGTGTTCAGTAGAGCAGAGATGAGTTACAGAGATGGTTCATGACAACAGGTTGGCATGATGATTGATGATGATGGATGTATTGGCAAATGGAATTCCCCCGAGTTGAGAGGGAGTGTTAAAATTGGCAACTAGGGCCAAATTCCATGTCGGACAACTCCTCTAGGGAAGATAATTGTAGCATTAAATTCCTCTTTTCGAGAGGACCAAAATCGACCTAAAGATCATCAATTTGGTTAACGAGAAGCGTGATTTTGAATTTATGATTCTATCATGTAAAATTAACTAGGTCGGCCTCACCTATATGTCGGCTCAATAAGCCCAAAAGTCACGTCTCTTCAACCCCATCGGATTGTATATAAAGAGAAGCCTTCTCCCTCATTTCAGACACATCAAATGACTTGGGAAATTCTTTTGAGGCAGCCACAGATTGGAGAAGATTGGAGGTCAAACTGTTTGGGTCTATTTATCTTCCACAGGTTTGAGTTAAGAGCTGGTTGCTAGTCGCAGGCTTGAGGACTGATCTGGGTGATGTTTTGGCATAATCCTTGGATAAGGAACACTCCTACAGCTAGCCGCGTTCATTGTATGGAGCCACAAGTGGGTCGCAGGCCTGCTTGTCTTGGAACAGAGAGGCTGTAAAGCATCATGGGCTACTGGTAGGCCGCAGGCCTGTTTCTCCTGATCAGATAGGTGGATGACATGCTAGAGGGCTAACTTCTAGCCTATGTTGGTAGCGAAGAAGAACAGAAATAATTGAAGGAAAACCACAGTGATTAAGGAAGTCTGGGAGTGAAGAAAAGAGGGTTGTAACCGGCTGATAGCAAACCCTTATTCGTGATCAGAATTGCAGATTGATTGTTACAAAATGGCAGGTCATTCTTATTGTACTCTCTCTTTCTCTGCTGAACATTTGATTTTAATAAGAAGAAGAATTGATGAAGAGTTTTCCCCGTCTTGTGGTTTTTCCCTGGCTTGAGCCATATACTTGTGTTCTCTTGTCTTGACTTGTCTTCTGATTCGATCATATATGTTCTTTCTTAAATTGCTATCAATGTGGTAATGATTCAGTGATAATTAAAGTGAAATGAACTAACAAATGGGCTACTTGAAGTAACTAAGCAGGAACATGTTAATCTAAATTTAACATAAACTAACTTCAACACCTCTGGAAAATCGAATATTGCATGGAAAATATCTCCGATGGTAAGGAATAGATTCCCAACCTGTATTAACAATTGTTAACTTCTAAAACATATTTAAATTTACATATACAATTAAATTAAGAGCTTATACAGAATCAGGTGCCACAAGAATACACTAAAACTATGACATGAAATTTAAGCCCCTATTCCCGGAAAAATAATCATTCTTTCTCAACACTAACTCTTTGCCCAATACTTTTGTCCACATATACAAAAAGGAAGTCAAGAAATCTGTGCAGGACTTTATAGCAAACTTGAATATATTCCATTGCAGCTGATCCAGCAACAGCTTCTTGCTCACTCCCTATGAAATGAGTGGATTAGAACCATACTCTAGTTTCGGTAAATGATCCACCCTTTGTCTGATTTTCAGTAGGCCTGTTCCAATTGGCATTGGTATGCCCATGATAATGCACTCACTCACGCCTTCAATTTGATCAAGTCTCCCATGAATGGAGGCATCAAAAAGATGATCAGTAGTCTTCTCAAAGGATGCAAGCATTAAGACACTATCTTTCATCTTTGCAATGCCAAACCTTGTTATTCCCAGAACTTCACCCTTGAATGTCATAACATCTGCCAGAAGCATCATATGGCGAATATCGATGCTCATCCCATGACTTGCCATTGTATATTGTATTTCATCAATGATACACCTTCTGGCAGCCTCTATTCCGAGTGTTCGTTCAATCTCAATAACATGATTACTTTTGGTATTCCTCCCATCCACTCCTTCTGTACCCATGACTGCCGCAAGATTTGTACCTTCAACTAACAGGTTGTACTTGCCCTTAACTTGGTTAATGACTGCACGCTCCACTGTTGAAATACCCTTCACAATAACCTTTGGAAGCATGTTTCTCAAGAAATGCATAGCAAAGTAAAGCTTCATTCTATCTGCTTCAGGTGGAAAAATCACCAGTTTCTCATGATCCAGAACCCTAAGGTGCTGCTGCTTCAGTTTCATTTTTGGAGTGACCAAAATAGCTTCTGCCACAGTATAAGCAGAAATGTCAAGCTGTAAGGACTCAATTCTCTTCATATCTAGCTTCACTGATATAAATGCTTGTCCAGGTCTCAATACTGTCTTTATGCTCTTAGCAACCTCACCAAGCACAGTTTTCTCAATGCGACCTTTCACTATGCGTGCTGCTTTTACATCATTATCACATATGAGCTTTGCCGTGATAATTGGAGTACTAATATTCTTTGCTGCATTTATAATCTCTTTGATACGAGGGACCCCAAGAGTGATATTCATGCTTGCCACTCCAGCAAAATGAAAGGTCTTTAATGTCATTTGCGTGCCAGGCTCTCCAATACTTTGAGCCCCAATGGCTCCAACTGCAGCACCAGCTTCCATTCTCTTGGAATGGTAACGCTTAATGCATGTTTCGATAAAAACCTGAAATTGCCGAGGAGTTAAGCCAGAAATCTCTGCTGCAATTCGTTCCAAAATTGAAGAGCCATGTTCACCATTGGCATCCATGGGCAACCCAAGTAAAGATCTAGTGTGTCTTATAGAAGAAATGCACTTTCCAAAAAATTCTGACAGTGAACGACTAAAGGCAGCAGAGCAACCTCCTTCAAGTTGCATGTCATGCATGAGCAATCTATCTTCTACCTTCTTTGAAATTTCAGCCAGAGATAACGCACAAGATCCATTTCGAGGACATGTAGCCTTTGTTTTCATTAGCAAACGATCCATGTTTAAGGGGGCGCCATCATTTCCTTCCATATGAACTGGGTCCATACCATCATCCCCATATAAAAGCTGGACAATCCCACCACTCGCATTGCGTACTGTACCATCATAGTGAGTTGAAAGATCTTCCAAGGCTTTCATCAATCTTCGAGACATATATCCTGTCTCAGCCGTTTTAACCGCAGTATCCACAAGCCCTTCACGACCACCCATGGTGTGAAAGAAAAACTCTGTTGCCGTTAACCCAGAATAAAATGAGTTTGCAACAAAGCCTTTGGCTGCTGGTGTCTTGTCATTCCTTGGGAAGTGTGGAAGACTGCGGTCAATAAATCCATTTGGTGCTCGACGCCCTCCAACAGATTGTTGACCAACACAAGCAATCATTTGACTGATGTTAATGGGCGAACCCTTGGATCCACACTGAGACATAATCAATGGGCTGTTACGCCAATGCAACTCCCTCAGACAAACACTGCCAGCAACTTCTCGAATTTTGTTCAACTCACCAGTAATCTCGGTTTCCAAAGTTTGAGCTGCATTGCAGCCAGGTTGTAGTGTGAGCTTGCCCTTGTTATACAAGTCTATATGCATGTCACATTTATTGTAACCTTCTCTTATCCGTTCTTCCTTTTGTGCTGTGAGGCGAGCTCCAGGTTGTACATCATCTATTCCAATTGAGAAGCCATGATTTCCAATCCATCTTGCACTTAATTTAGCAAGGCGATTCATACAAGAGGCAGCCGCATGTGTGTTATAGTCTCTGAGAAGAACAGTGAACAATCCATTTTTGTTCCCATTCCCTAATGTAGCTTTTCCAATTTGTCCAGAAATCAATTCACTGTTACGGAAATACACACATCCATCATTGCTGCACATAGTTTCACCTGACCTGCTATAGTTCTTCTCCATAACAATCAAGTTTACAAAAACCCTCATGTTTGCATTTGGACGAACAAGTACACTAAATAACTGCTTACCAGTCCAAAGCTCAATAGGCTTTAGGATGGCCGGTGTAGGCAGATCAATAGCTTCAGTTGCATCTCCCATATAAGAGCACATGAGGGAAAATGAAGCTCGATCGTAGAATGTGTCCTTCCTTGTAATTAAAAATGACGAAGTTAAGAAATCTTGAGTAGAAGCAACTAGGATATCCCCATTTTTTGGTGTACACAGATTATTTTGAACCCCCATTAACATAAGAGCTTCAGTTCTGGCTTCTTCAGTCTGAGGAACATGTAGATTCATCTCGTCTCCATCAAAATCTGCATTGTATGGATTGCAGACCGATTCATTGAATCTGAGAGTTCTCCAAGGCATTACCCTTGCCCTGTGGCACATGATAGACATTCGATGAAGACTTGGTTGCCGGTTAAAAAGTACGATATCTCCATCTTCAAGATGGCGCTCTACTATACATCCATATTTCAGCTCTGCAGCAGCACGTCTTGGATTCCCAATTTTTAATGACTGTCTTGAACCATCAAGAGAGATAACATAATTTGCCCCAGGGTACTTTGAAGGTCCATTACTAACACACTGCCTCAGTTTCTCAATATTATATCGTGAAACTTTTTCAGGATATGTCAAGACCATTGCCATCAACATTGGCACAGCTACCTCAGTAACTTTGAGATTAGGATCAGGGGAAATCACAGTCCGTCCAGTAAAATCAACACGCTTTCCAGACAAATTTCCTCGAAACCGACCCTGCTTTCCTTTGAGACGCTGCACAAATCCACGCAATTGTTTTCCAGGAGGCTGCATACCTGGAGGTAGACCTGGAAGGTCACTGTTGATATACATGGCGGCTTGAACTTGGAGCAAGTCCCAGGTTTCCATACAATTCATTAAAGGACTGCCACTTTCCAAGTGTGCATGTAAAGCCAGATTACTGCTCATTATATGTTGCAGCTTCATTGTAATATCATCTTCATTACTTCCACCATCTGTTACTACTGAAGGACGAATGGCCACAGGGGGAACTGCCAAATGTGTTACAATAAGCTTCTCAGGCCTATCATAAAGATATAGAACTTCACAATCCTCGTCTGTCATCCTTTCAAAAAGGTTGAGAACTTTAATGGGAGTAAGATCATCTTGAATTTTATTCAAATAAGGTTTTATTTCTTTGTTTTGTTTCACTGCTTCCATTAGTTCTGACTGATAATCATTTCTAACATCAGGTGCCTTGGAATACTTCTCATGAGCTATACGCAAAGTTGAGGTCAACTTCTTCACAGTTCCATTATAATCTCCACAGCGTGTACAAATGTGGACACGTTTACACCGTTCAGTTATTTTCTTCAACAATGCACGCTTCTGCAACACCTCAGCTCTTGGATTTCGCATACGTCTTAGGAACACTCTGCGCTCGTCTTCTGGACAAAGTATTCGTGCACATGACTTGCAAATACACTGTAGAAGGTTAATGATATTTTTGAAATAGCCAATATGAAACACAGGAAGTGCAAGCTTTATATAACCAAAATGGCCCGGGCAATCTGCAAATTTCCCATGGCAAGTTGTGCATTCTCCAGTCTTGTAGGAGGGGCCCAAACGAGCATCTAGAATACCATGATCACATGGTCGTCGATCTGGTGGTACAAAAAGATTACTTTCATAAACATGTAGCTCAGCAGCCTTGACAATCTCTGGCCCAGACATGGTGGTAAAATGGATACTCTTAATTTTGCGAGGTCCAGCATCCTCAATGAAAGGTCGTTTGCTGAAGTTAATTGATGTAGCTGAAGCAGCATTGCGTGCAAAGCTGTTGTCTCTGATTGCCATTTGGAGGAGAAGATCAAACTTTGTCAATCTCTCCACGTATTAAATACAAGCTCCAGGATCTGTAATCCTCTTGCTAATTTTATGATCCGCCGAGGTTCTGGAAACCCTGAACAGAATCCTTCTGCGACACGATGGGTTTGAGAATGAGTTGGAAAGGACTTTTCCTCCTCCAATAAACCTTAATTTAAAACTGTCAGATAAAGGTTGGTTGTAAAAGTGATGTCCCCAGTAAATCGTGAAGAATTTGGACAAGAAAACTCACGCAGATACTGGGTTCTATCCCTGTGCAGAGCCGTTGACAGAACGCACGGAGAAAGGCATGGTACTCTTCTTTAAGCCTTCAAGGACCTTCTGGCACTAAGAATGTCGCTGAGAAGTTGTTGCAGTAGGGATTGGAAGTCATAACCCTCTGCGAAAACAAAAAACTAGCTTAACCAGGGATGCTATGCTTTAAAACAACCTTTTTTTTCTCTCAAAAGCCCAAAAGAAATGACAACGATCCAGTTTGATTATGCTTCAAGCCGAGCTCATAAGCGAAGCCAACCCTGATTTCCGCGCTCAAGAAATTAATGAATATGAATGCACAACAGAAATGAAAGATAGAGGGCATCTAGGGTTTTTGAGAGCGGTGAGAGAGTGGACAGGATCGAATATTAATCAGATGTACCTGAAATTGAAGCACCATGATGATTGCAAGAGAGCACTGATCTCTGGTACATCATCCATCCCGCTGAATCTGCTACATCATCTATCCCGCTGAAGTTCGATTGTGTCCATTCATATTTGACCGAAACAAAAGTCACAGTGTCTATTTCACTGTATCCAATCGCATCTTCCTCTCCCTTGCACAGAATATAAATTTACAAAAATCATTTTGGGCAAGGACAGAAATTAGTTATATTATTGGAAAATCTAGGTTAAAAATCACGGAAAAATTTAGAGTAGCTAATGTTTACATGGAATAACAATCTCAATCTTATTTTAATTATTAATTTTATTTTCTATTTTATTTTTAATATTAATTTTATTTTAGTTTTTAGAGTCACAATGTCTATTTCACGGTATCCAACTTCATCTTCCTCTTCCTTAATCAGAATATAAGAATATAAATCTACAAAAATCATTTTATGTAAGGACAGAAACCCTCTCCCTTTAACTCAGAATATAAGAATATAAATCTACAAAAATCATTTTATGTAAGGACAGAAATTAGTTATATTATTGAAAAATCTAGGTTAAAAATCGCACGAACCTGAACCCGAAAATTTAGAGTAGCTAATTTTTACATGGAATAATAAATCTCAATTTTATTTTTAATTATTAATTTTATTTTTTATTTTAATTTTTTTTATAGATTAATTTTATTTTTTATTTTATTTCTATTTTTTATTTTTTTTTATAGAATTTAATTAAATTAAAATATTTACATTATATGATAGGACATTACAACATTACTTCTATGTTCGGCTATTATTTTCATGTTGGGCTGGAGAGTCTTAGCGCAACAAGTGTAGATCCATCTTAAATCTAGATCTACCAAGCGTTGAGAGGGATCAAATCTCTTGAGATGTAAACCTCTTTTAGAGTGAAAAGAGATTTTATCCCTTGTGCTTGGTAGATTCAGAATTAAGATGGATCTAGGTTGGTTTAATATATATAGATATAGATATATATTGTAAGTCGAAAATTTTCTACTAAGTTATAAGAAAGGTATATCATGAGAAGCTTAGTTCCAAAAAACCTCCAGCCTCATTCCTACCGAACTTGTTCACAGGATGGTAATGGCAAAAAGGCACTGACAACAACAAAGGGAAACTTAAAGACCATAAGCAGATTGCCCAAAGTAACCAAATAAACCCAAGGATCTAAATACAGCCTACAATCATCCTTAATCAACAACATTACCTGGAGTTGGGTCATCCGAACCATTGCCATGTGGCAGAGGAGGACGAAAGGCTTCGTGAACGTGAGCCTCCATATGTGTCATCCTACCTTCAAGATGGTCCAGTCTCTCCTAAATCCTCTTCTCACCACGATGAAGGGAGACCAACCTATTCATCATATGCCACTGGTTGTGCTGGAGGTCGTTCATAAAAGCTATAACATCGTTATGGTCATCATGTCGATCACGGCCCAACTACTTCACCAACGTTGTAACTTGATGAATTTGTGCTTTCAAATAACCAAAGGGAGGAGGTAAATCTACTCACCTAAGCGAGTTGGTGGGTTGTTGTTTTACCTCTTTCCCACAGTCTTGTTGTTCCACTCGGTGCACTATACCCTGGCCCCAAGGTCCTGCACCTTTGTAGACACATTCTCGTTGGCGCTACATATGTCTCAAGCTAGTCACCACACACTGCCCACACAAAATGGTTATCCCAATGAACCAATTTCCATGAGAAACCCTGGACACCTCTCCAATTAACAAGTCAAAGCCAGAAGCAAACTGCCAATCTCTAAAATATCCACCATGTGCAATGACAGTCGCCTTCCGTCGAACTGTCTGGGTCGTTCCAGTGACCACCCTCTCCAGTGACAAATAGCTCCAGAAACACGAACTCCTCCAAGCCCCCTAACCTATAGGTGACTCCCAGACCCCCACACCAGAAAATAAAATCCCTATGGCTATAGACCCACAAGCCCTCCAGAGGCGAAAAACTACAAAGATAAAGGGCACGGGTTACAATTGGGCTATTTCCACCACCATTATCCACACCAACAAGCACCCAGATCACACCAGGAACCTCTACAGTGACCCTGCCAGACTCGCAAAATAACAATTTCTAAACAAAAAAGGTAAAAATAAATAGGAAACTTCGACAGTCGATGCAATGGCATCCCATCCAGCTTGGTGACCAACGCACCCCAACTCTAGTAGCTTGTCCAAAGCAAACCCAGGGCCCAAATAATTATGCCCGGAGCCACCTCCTTGATGGAGTTGAAACCATTAACTCCTAAATTACTAATCAACTTTGTATTCATAGAGCAGAGGGCGAGGGATGGTTGTGACAAATAGCCACCCTGCGCTCCAAGGACAATAATCCCCACCAATGTCTCGCAACACATTCCCTAAAACCAACAATCATGACCTGCAACAAACCAAACAACACAAATAATCATCGTCATTTCTCGAAACTTCATATCTCGCTCGCCTGTAGTGGCTTCCCCAACACGCCTCTACATTTTATTTGTCGTCTGGGAGGCGATTAAATACCTCCTCTTGAACCCCTATCTCATGATTAATTACCCCCATCAGGGATTAATTATAATTATTAATCTTATGTTTTTTATTTTATTTTTTAAATTTTATTTTTATTTTATTTTGACTAAATCAAAATGTTAAGCATGACATTACAACATCTCTACCATAGTGGATTGGAGAGTGTTAATTTTATGTTTTTTATTTTACATTAGATCATGGTAAGTCCATCTTCAAGATTTTTTAAAGTTTATTGGCTTATTTCAATATCTGCATAGTTTCAGAGGAAGTTCACGAAGTTTACATTAAATTAGTGGTAAGTCCATATTCAAGATTTTTTAAAATTTTATTGGTTTATTTTAATATATGCATTTTGTCTGAGTTTCATATGAAGTTAATAGAGTTTACATAAGATATCAATGGTAAGTCCATCTTCTAAGTTTTTTTAAAAATTTATTAACATGTTTCAATGATGATAGGAATTCAATTCAATTTGTTGTTGGCTATTTTTTTAATATGACTATCACAAATAGAGACAAGTATCTTTCACTTTCTTATAAAATTTATTTAAAAGAAAAAAGTTATAACAATTTTGACCAATTTTTCCAAGGAGGAGTCTCTACCTACAAGTTTTATCTAGTGTGAATGAAAAATATAATTATGGACGAGACAGATTATTAATTTTAAAGTTTATTAGCTTATTTCAATGATGATAGAAATCCATTTCAATTTGTTGTTGGCTATTTTTTAATATGGCCATCACAAATAGAGACAAGTATGTTTCATTTTCTTATAAAATTTATTACAATTTAGGTCATTGTTTTTAGGAAAGAGTCTCCACCTACTAGTCTTATCAAGGATATAATGAATATGGACTAAACAGATCATTAATAGCATAAATATGCATGTGAAATCAAACCTAATACGTTGATTTTCACAATAACACTACTCCTCTTGAAGAAGCATTAAACGATTTTGGCAAGTAATGAAGAAAGAAAGAAATTATTCTAACGTCCACGAGGCTAAAGATAGCCTATGGGACAGATTGCTTCTTCATCTGCTTGATGTATTCGGCCCTTTTTCTGTGAAGCTTTAAAATAAATGCTCCCAGCTTCTCGACAAACCCCTCACTAAATAGATTATCCCAAGAGCTAGATGTCAACATATCTGCATAATTTTCCCTGTTGTCTTTGAAGGCCTCACATTCTAAAATGAAATGTTTTTCTGTTTCCGCTTCTCCAAAAGAACAAAAAATGCATAGTCTTTCCTCCTACACTTCTTTTGGTCTTTTTCAGCGCCCTGTTTCACAACGGAGTTGTTGAGAATTAGTCCTTAACTGAGCAATAAGAGTTTTGGCTCTCCAAGAGATATTGGCCTCTATGTATGCTTTTGGTTAATGACTATGAGTGGGATTAAACACTTCAATATAATATTTTTTATTTCTTCCTAGCTCCTTATCCCAAGTACGCTTGTGGAACTTTTCCATAACAAAAGATTTTATCTCTTTGTTATTTATGGGACACACGTCCAAGCAAATACCCCATTTACTAAACCATTTGTTATTTTGTTGCATCCAAGTATTTTTTCTCTTGCACAATCTGTCATTAAAGACAACCTTTGCCATCTACCCTCTTCCATTTGCTCAATTTTTTTTAAATACCTTATGACTTGCACCATATCAATTGCTTCAATATGAGCAGTTCTTATTTCACTTAACAATATAGCATAAGGAACTACTCTTTTAATATTAAATTTGTTTGTAATCAAACGCTTCTGAATTTTCTCAATTTGTCTCCACTGCATGTCGGATGTATTGCTAGCCCATAGTTCACAACCATAGAGAATCACCGGAATCACTAGAAGCCCAAAAAGAGTTTGAATGGTTTTCCAGTCCCATAACTCTGCCTCTCCACCTATTTTGAAAAACATAAAATGCTTTCCAACCCCCCAAAGTTCTTTTCTTTCTACAACCATTCCAGCTTAGACTTTTGTTGAAGTCAATTCTGAGATATTTGTAATTTGCAACTTCTTCCTGAATGTTACCTTCAAAGTAGAACTTATGTTGGTTATGTTTTCTTTTATTAGAGAAAACCACTACTTTCGTTTTGCTAATATTGACTTGCATCCCCACACTTCTACAAAAATGCTCAAGGGATAGTAAGTGCTCTTGCAAACCAAGAGCCGATTTAGCAAGCAGAATAAGGTCATCTGCATACAAAGAAACCTTATAACAAACTTGCCCAAATAGATACCATCACCCCCCTGCGAATTTAACCACTCCTCAAGCTTTTTGATATGTAAACCAAAAAGGGTAGGAGACAATGGGCAACCTTGCTTGACCCCGATATCGCTTCTGAAACTTTCAGAAATTCCTGCTGAAGTTCTAATTTTGACTTTCACCTTTTCATACAGCCTATGCACAACTGCTCTCAAATGTTTAGGAACCCCAAGTTCCTCCATTATGTGCCAAAGGTTATCTCTAGGAACCGAGTCAAACGCTTTTCTGAAATCAACAAAGCAACAAAAGACTTCTTCCTTTTTCAATGATGTGCCTTAAAGTTATACAATGATCAACTGTGGAATGTTTAGGTCTAAAACCTGCTTGCCATTTAGCATGCTTATCTCTTTCTTCTGCCCACTTGCTAATTTTGTTTTCTAGCATGCTTCCAAATAGCTCTACAAACAAAGGGTTTATCATGATAATCCTATAATTGGAGGGATTATTGGCGTCACTGCTCTTGAAAAGAAGTATTGCCAGACTAGTTGCCCAATCTATGGGGATCCCCTGTTGTATGATGTTGTTGAAAATTTTTGTAATGAGGTGCAAGAGTTTTTGAGCCCCACTTTAGATATTCTGCTTGGAGTTCAGTTAAGTCTTTTGCTTTTCCAACACCCAACTTCTTGATACCCTTCTCTACCTCTTGCACCGTGAAGAGTTCAGTATCAGTGTTGACCAAGGGGGGAAGGTCACCCTTGGGATCTTGCTCATAGAGTTGTCTTGCATAGTCAAACCATCTAGAAACTGTGATAATATTTCCAGTTTGTATCTTTTTCGGTTGGAGCTCCTTCCAAAATAATTTGGGATTATTTTTCCCAAGGAAGATTAGTTCTTCCCTCCTTGAAACCATGAAATCGGTCTTTTTCTTGCTTAGTAACTGTTTGTAAACTTTGAGCTTTATGTTATCCTTGTTTGACTCTTTCCACATTCTCCTTGCCTTTTTGCATTCCTTGTCAAACCAAGCATTAACCGGAAAACAATTTTGTTATCGAGAAAACTAGTGTCCATTCAGAGCTGCTAGTCCCACTAAGACGGGTAACTATCTTAGAAACAAACAAACTAAAGTCACTTGTGTTTTCCTTTATGAGAAGTAGATCAGAGAGAAGCAGAGAGTACCAACCTCAGTCTTTCGCTTGGCTCCTTGCTTGTTTCTTCTCCCCTTTGACAGATCTTTGTCGCTCCTTCCTCGCTTGTCCCGCTTCAAAGAACACCTATAGGGTCAAAGCAGCATAATACCACCAAAGCATAGAGATCTACAATCATAAACAATATAGGATGAGATATATACTGACCATACAAATGCATATATCAATTCAATATTCAAAGACATACAAGAATATGGAGGAAAACTCAAATAGCTTTATTGATAGAAGTAGTAGAAGAGAGGATTACAACCCATTTGATCTGACCCAACGCCCCATCCTCCAGCATAAGAAAGCCCTTCTTCACCTCATGAAAAGCTAGATCACCCAACACTATGATGTTCCACAGAGAAACCAACAACACTTCCTTACAAGATGCAAAATTCTAGCGTTTGGATCTCTAGGATGAGGGATCCATATATAGATGTTTGCAAGTGGGTGAGTCAGCTTCTGGGTTTTTGATTAGTGTCATTTCTCTGATAGTTCTCAAATCCACTTTGAGATTTCATGATCTCTTACTCATCCCTGGGCAAATTCAAAGAGGCAAGTGTCACATGAGAAGTTTCTAGAAGATTCCATGATCATCCACCTTGCAAACTGTCTCTGCCATTTGTCTACTCTCGCCCATCGCACCCCATAGAAGGGCTTTTTAGTATGCATCACACCCCCCGTGTGCATTAGGTGGGATGCATCGCACTTTGACCATGGAGCAGGTGAGATGGTCCAGTTTTGACCAGTTATGAGCAGTTTTTCATGGAGAACTTCTGGGAGATGATGTAATCCGCTGACCTTGTTCCTTCTGGGTATGAAACAACACTTTTAGGGACTTAGAAGCCCTTGATTTATGGACATATAAGATTGGGGATGCAGTGCCCAAATATGTCTATAACAAATTTGTTTCAAACTTCTTAATTTTTGCTCTTTTTCACTTTGCAAGTGCGCATTGAATTAAATGTGTTAATTCATGACTATGAAGGTTGTGAATTGTGATTTTCTCCTTCTCGAAGAGCCTCTTTAACATCATTTTGAAGTTATTACAATTTTTTGGGGTCAAAAGAATTCTGCCCTGTGGGAGGTTTTGCTAGACATATTGAATTTTTTACTCAAACTGTTTCTTTCGAGTCTAAGAGAAACATAAATAAATTGCCTTGTGATCTGATTTAAGTCCCATAGCTAGTCTCCAATCAAGACTTCCTCCATTTTCTCACACAAACCATGCGATCAAATTATGTAATCCACTACACTTGCTCCATTGTAAGTATTGCAAGTGAAATTACGGAACTTTGCCCATCTAGTCAAGTCATTACAAATGACTAAATCAAAGGCCCCACATAAAGTAAGCAATTTCTCACCAAAGAGATTGTAGCCCTTGTCCTCTGAAATTCTTTCCCACTGATGATTACTCTCTTCTGTAAGCCAAATAGGGTCGCAATCATCTTTACATCAAAGAATGCTAACTTGCCACTTGCAGTCCTAGCATTGAAATCACCCACTATAAGCATTTCACCTAGATGTGAATAAGTTGGAATATTTGCTTTTAAGGTTGCAAATGGATCTTTGTGGTCAAGCCCTTTACCTTTGTAGATTTTTTAAACTTGCGGTGCAAAATAGCATGTTGCAATTCTGATGTGGTTTCCATTTTCTGATATTTTAAGCCAAATGAATTGTTTATTTGAGTCTTCTTTTTCTAATTGAATGAGACGACCTTCTTTCTCCCTTACTAAAACCATGATACCCCCATGCCCTTTGCCATTCCTTACTACCTTGTGTAGAATTTTGTAGAATTTTTCCTACAAATTAGCTAGCTTTGATATCATGTAGAACTTTTTCTACAAAACAGCTAGCTCTGATACCATGTAGAAATTTCTCACCTGTAGATCAACCTGGTAATGCAATGTACTAAAGCAAGACACTTAATCTACTTCTACAAACAATTTAGCGGAAGTTTAATCAACCATGAGCAACATCAATAAGAACACATATAACTGATAAGAAGGAATCAATCACAAATAACACAGAAGAATTTACTTGGGGAAAGCCCCTGCCTAAAACCCCATCTCTGTATTATCATACAAGTGGAAATATAGTCTGGATTATACAAAGCCTTAGTTCAGAAGCTATCCAGCTCTCAGTGTAATCCCTTTGTTGTTCATAGACAGTCAAAGGCTTCTCACAAACCTTCTTCTCTGCACTCCAAGCCTCCTATTTCCTTGTGCAATTTCCTTGGGGTCCAGTGCTACCACCTATGTGAATTGACCTCTTCACACACTCACTAACCTTTGATCTAACTGCACAAACTTGAAGGAGATAAATCATCATGGATGAGCTTCCTTTATAGGAAAAATATTCATCCAATTGATAGGACATTGTCCCTTCTCAGATCTCAACTAGGTCTTTGTCTGAACTGCCATGCATCAGTTATCCATGAGAGAATACTCAGTTATCTGAAAATAATAGTTGTCACATGCATGCAAGCTTCAACAAACTGTATCTCATTAATTTAACAACTTGTTAAATTAATCTTATTGAACTTGATTAAGTTAATTGATCCTTTCAATATAGAACTCATCCTTAATTCCTCAATCAGTGGAGCAAATCAAGACCACATTCCCCAATCAGTGGAGAAATTATTGCATGTTCTCACAAAGACTTCAAGTTTGATTTTCCTTAACTAATTAATTCATGGAGAATTAATTAATTAATATTCAAACTAATGGTAAGACCAAATTCGAATTTTACTTCATATTTTAGACCAGGGACTGTTTAAAAATAGGAATCTAACTTGAACTGTTAAAAATAGAACTTTTATTTTTAGCACTTCCATTTTTCATTCCCTGTTGCCCAATCCAGCATTGATGCCCAAACTGCTATTTTTAGCAATGCTATTTTTAGCAATGCTATTTTTAGCAGTTTCTTGTTGCCAATTTTCAACACTCCATCTCAACAAGAAAGGCTTCCTCTCGAACCCAATCATGTACCTCTGGAATGTTCTTCATGCAACACATCTACCAAGTGTGGTTGCTCTAGCAACTCTTGGAACAAAAAATCCTCCCAACTGACCTCTCCGTTGGACTAGAAACATACTCTGATGTTGAAGCTCTACTTGCTGTTAACAAGTGCTCCCTCTCTGACCTTTGCGTGACTGTAACATCTCCATGCATCTCGCACCATTGCACACCTTCTCTGTGTTACCCTGCACTGTGCAACACATTTGTGCCTCTTGCGTTGTTGTAGCCTGCATGCTCTACACTGTCTTGGGATTCCTTGCACTATAGCTCTCTCTGCCACTCCATCCACATCAGTCTCTACCCAATCAGTCAGTTCTGCTACTCCTCATCGGGGCTCCCGTAGCAAAGTCGAATCAAAGAGGTTGGGTACCTCAAGGATCTTGCCCCTCCTCCTTGGGACGATCACTCCACATCGCCCCACCTCCTACCTGGAGGTATGGCTGCATGTGATCCCTCAACCCACCTGGCTCGAAGTTTCCCCCTACTGGAGGTCTCTGCATAAGTAGATGTCTCTACTTGATCTCCTCTCAACTTCTCTAGTTGTGGCTGCTCCACAACCTCTTGAAGATGTTGCACCAATTGTGGTTGCTCCACAATTGTCTGAAACTTCTTCTGTCGCTGCATGTTGAGAGGTAATTTACTCTCCCTCTCAACCACCAAGTATCTAACCTTTGCTTTGCTCCTCAAGGCTTTGCATGCATCTTGTACCTCAAGTGCATATAGGTTCTTGGCTAGCACACCAATCTATTTCCACTTTCCCGCCATCATGAAATTTTTTAGAAAAAATGTTGATTTTAAATCAGCGATATCTCCCTCATCTGAACTCCGATTCAGCTGATTTTTTTTTTGTCTGCAAGGAATCCAAATCGAAAATTTTGTACATAAATTTTTAGATCTACTCTGCAAACTCTCGGCCCAAAACTCAAAACTTTGAAATCTCCTCTCAGTATAATGATCTCTCCTTGATCACCTATGCTCTGATACCATATAGAATTTTGTATAATTTTTCCTACAAATCAGCTTGCTTTGATATCATGTAGAATTTTTTCTACAAATCAGCTAGCTCTGATACCGTGTAGAAATTTCCCATCTGTAGATCAACCTGGTAATGCAATGTACTAAAGCAAAACACTTAATCTACTTCTACAAACAATTTAGCGGAAGCTTAATCAACCATGAGCAACATCAATAAGAACACATATAACTGATAAGAAGGAATCAATCACACATAACACAGAAGAATTTACCCGAGGAAAGCACCTGCCTAAAACCCCATCTCTGTATTATTATACAAGTGAAAATATAGTCCAGATTACACAAAGCCTTAGCTCAGAAGCTATCCAACTCTTAGTAAAATCCCTTTGTTGCTTATAGACAGTCAAAGGCTTCTCACAAAACTTCTCCTCTGCCCTCCAAGCCTCCTATTCCTTGTGCAGTTTCCTTGGGGTCTAGTGCTACCACCTATGTAAATTAACCTCTTCACACACTTACTAACCTCTAAGCTAACTGCACAAACTTGAAGGAGATAAATCCTCATCATGGATGAACTTCTTTTATAGGAAAAATATTCATCCAACTCATAGGACACTGTCCCTTCTCAGATCTCAACTGGGTCTCTATCTGAACTACCATGCATCAGTTATCTATGAGAGAATACTCAGTTATCTAGAAATAACAGTTGTCACATGCATGTAAGCATCAACAAACTGTATCTCATTGATTTAACAACTTGTTAAATTAATCTAACTGAACTTGACTAAGTTAAATTAAGTCAATTGATCCTCTCAATATAGAACTCATCCTTAATTCCTCAATCAGTGGAGCAAATCAAGGACACATTCCCCAATCAGTGAAGAAATTATTGCATGTTCTCATAAAGACTTCAAGTTTGATTTTCCTTAACTAATTAACTCATAGAGAATTAATTAATTAATATTCAAACTGTTGGTAAGACCAAATTTGAATTTTACTTTCTATTTTAAACCAGGGACTGTCTAAAAATAGGAATCCAACTTGCACTGCTAAAAATAGAACTCCTATTTTTAGCACTTCCATTTTTCATTGCCTGTTGCCCAATCCAGCATTGATGCCCAAACTGCTATTTTTAGCAATTTCTTGTTGCTCCCTCAAATAGAAGTGTCTTGCACCCTTCATGCTCATGTGTTTCTATGAGGAAAATTATGTCTCTATCTTCCGCAATAAGCCCTAACCCAGGTCCTCGTCTCCATGGGTAACCTCTGCAGTTCCAACAAACTAATCTTAAGGAAACTTGGGTATGACTTGATTGCTATTTATTTTGACATGCACGACTCACATTTGAGTCTTTGTCCCTGCTTTCCCATACTGACCTTGCTTCATGATTTCATGTTGAAGAGTTTGTTGCCTCTTCTTTATTACTATTTTGCTACCTTGTTTTGAAGGAGGTCCAAATTGTGCTATCACAGCGTTGTTTTTATAAATCCATGCTCTCTTGCCTTCATCTCTTGTTACCCTAACCTTTAAAATTTTTGCCTTTCTTTCCTCTTGTTGTTTTACAGTTAAATCTTCTTATAAGAAAAAACGAGAACCCCTCAAGAGATGTTTCTTGCTTAGAATGATATATTTATCATGCAAGCTAGGCATGATGACTTTTATGGGCCTGGCTCTCTCCCTGTTAAGCTTACCCACCTCCAATGATTGACATATTTGTCCTTGCCATAACAACTTGTTTTTCAAGAAGTCCCTTACAAGGTCAAGAGTACATTTATTTTTCCCATAGTCTTTCACCCCTTTAATAATCATGTTTGTTGCCCTATTTTGTCTTTCCTTGCCTTCTTTATCTTACATGTTGTCAACCTGAATGTTTGTTTCTCCTTCCTATTTCTCCTTCCTTATTAGCAGAATTGTTAATAACTTGAGCCAAAGTTTTGGAAACTTTGGTGGAATCTCCTTTCCTTTCTTCTCTTGCTTCCTCTTCATGGTTGTCTATTTGGGCAATCATTTTCCCTTTATCCTGGGATGATTTCGCATTCACCACATTTGTACTTTCCACTACAGATTTCTTTATGTTTTGCACATAAGCCTTCACACGTTGCCATTCTGTCTTTCCTATTAGGAGAGCTTCTTGTGGCAATGCTACTTGTTCTTTTAAAACTTTATTGCTTTATACTAAAATCTTGTTCTCAGTTGTTATTATATGAATTTTGTGATCTCTTTCTTGCTCTTTAACTTCTAAAACCTCCAATCTTTGTTTTGCATTTAACAATTCTTTCACATAAATATCAAATGACCATGTGAGATGTGTGGATGTGGGACTATATAAGGCAGAATCATCAATGACTTTTCCTTTGGACTTCTTGTTGCCACATGCTTGTAGAGGGGACTTGTTTGAGTGCTTATTGCGAAGGGCTCGAGTACTTTCCTTTTTACATTGCTTTTCCTTGTCTGCCCCCATTTTAGACTTGCTAGTCTTCGTTTTAAAATGCCCCGATATTGTTTGGCATTGACCCAAACCCACTTCCCAGCTTTGACGGATGAAGCAATTTTCACTTGTTCTAAATCATTTGTCTCCACATGTTCTGAAATTTCTTGTCCCTTTATCATGTTTGAATGAATTTGTCGTCCAACCTGTTTCGAGAAATATGTGGGTCTATAAAATACAATATTATTTTGCACTACTCCCTGTTGTTCAAAGATCGCTTCTCCTTGTTTACTGCTCAATACTTATGCTGCATAAAAGCTCCCTGCTCTCGCACTGCTCACTGTCCATTGCTCTCACTGCTCACACTACTCACCGCGCCATGCTGACCACACTGCTCTATCGAATAATTCTCTGTAACAAGTGTTAATCGCAGATCCAACGACTTGTTCACACAAGATATATCAGCAATAAAACGTATCATAGGATCCGTCTTGATCGAATAGAGAGCTACCAGACATCTTCGAATAAGAGATTCTGCCACCTGCTGGAGCCACCAACATCTAGAAGCCTATGAAACCCAATTCAACCAGCATAAAGAAGCCACACGCATAAATTAAAGGTATGTTGTCTGTTTATTGTTTTTCTTTCTGTTTTGGAGATTAATTGTGTACAGAGCTCCTTAGAGTTTTGCAGGCTCACGCCACCGTCTTTGCCGCACCACCGTAAAAAATCAGCGCAATAGCATGAATCTGGAAGATTGCAGTAAGCCTGGAGCCCTAGCGCAAATAAATAAATATGAAAATTGGTCGTTGGGATTTGTGAATAGATTTTTTGTTGTTAACTGGGGTTTATGACGTTGTTCATTAACTTCTTTGGTCATACCCGGCTGGCCTTGATCGGAACATAGTCATAGTCATTTGGCTACGGTGGGAACATAGTCATAGTAAGCCGGCCTTAATCGAAACATAGTCATAGTCATTTGGCTCCGGTGGGAACATATCTGAAATACTTGAAGCTATAAGGTAGGTCGATATACCCGAAGAGCCATTGACTTAGGATTGGATGGTATCTTCTCACTCTTTATACCCTCTTCGTTTTGCTAATAAAGCATTGAAGAAACTAAACTATCTCCCTTAACTAATAATAATGAAATCGTTGTTGAATTGGAAAAGGGTTTTTCCATGCCTAGAGAGTTGGTTTGGAGCACTTCTCTTTAGGAGCGTGAACATTAGGCATACCCAGCAGTTCTATTGCATGAACATGGCATTGTAGTTGTTGAATTCTCACGAACCTCGGCAGCATATGGGAAATTAGATAGCGTTAACATGGCGTTCGATAAGCTGGTCGATTTACGTTTAGAACCTTTCCATGTACCTAGTATTTGTGTATGCACGAAGTTGTATACGACTAGAAATTACACTTTGTCAACATTGTAATGGTTGATTACCAAGAGAAATATATAGGTTGTGAACGTTGTTATTGGTGATTACCTAGAGAATTATATCACCAATAATTTTGATAGAGGCAATGTCGCATTTCTATATTATACTTTGACATAATCAATGCTATATTTTTTACTGGAGATAATGGATTTAATTTAATCTTTTCAGATGTATATCTATTACTTATATATTATATTTTTTCAGATGTATATCTATTACTTATATATTATATTTTAACAAAATCAGTGTTATATTTTTAGATGGAGAGAATGGATTTAATTTTATATTTTGAGGAGTCGATGGGTCTTGGATAAACTATGATTTGGTGTGTTGTAAAGGTACTATTAGATGTTAAGTTACCAGTTCAATTCTTTGTCTTATTCGGGTGTTATTCTTGGACATGACCATGATGTAGCCTCACGTTGTTGAACTATATATTTATATTTATATATATATATATAATATAATTTATATATAGTATATATAATATATATATATATATATAATATATATATATGTATAGTATATATATATGCTTGAAGAGATTGTATATCTATTACCACTAAAAGGGTTTTGCGCAAGATTAAAGATTGAATGCAATATTGTTTTAACTTTAACAAGAAATATATCTTTATAATGGCTAAAAGAGTATTGTATTAGATTAAGACGAAATGAAATATTTTTTTTACTTTGGGACAATGTACATGTATTTGGATTAAAGGAATGTATTTCTGTTTGGACTGATGGTTTTATCATAAAATTTGGAGAAAAATAAAAATCCCCCAGAAAATATAATCATTGCATCTAGTTAATAATCAAAGGAGAATTCTAAAAACATTTACCTAGAATACATGCATCCAACTAAGTGGTTCTCTTTGTAGGCAAATTGCTCATGGTTTTGATATTTGTGGCGAAAATTAGGGTTTACTTTGATCCAACTAAATCTGGTGCAACACTCCTTCTCACATAATTATGATTTTTAGCCTTTAATTTTTTGTTGCAATGAATATCTCACATTAGAAAAGAATTTTGTTACAAGTAAAACCAAATTCTGGAACCCAAGGCAATATCTCCTCATCTACTTTAACACTATAAGTCATGACACACTTTTCCCTCACCCGGGTTTACAACTTCCTTTACTTCTCTCTTTACCTCAACAAAAAAATGACTATTGTCAACGCTTTGATGTTGTCATCACAAAGATCTAACCTTATTTCCTAAAAAAAATAGTTCTATTGTGTAGCAACATTATTCCACAACACTCTGACTTCTAGAGTGGCAGAAATATCCAGGAAAATGTCCTAGAAAGATCTATAGGAATTTTTACTAAAATTATTTTGTTTGTATGAAATGGCAGCCTTTTCCACAACAATGGGATTTCCTTCCATAGAACCATTCCTCATTTTCATCAACAAAAGCATATGGGAAACCATGTCGCAGGAAGAACTACTTGAATACCACTTGGGACATACACAACATGCTATAAGCAATCGTAGGTAAAAAAAAAAATCCAAATAGTCCAATAGACAAAAATAAATATAATATATGTGAAAGGTTCATAGCTAAATAGTCCAATAAGCATAAATAAATATAATATATGTGAAAGGTATGCAATCAAGAAGTTTGTAATATACATAAGAAATAGGTGACATAACTATCCTAATGGACATACCTTTGCATATAAATTGTTAAGTGTAAATAATAGAAATTAGGTATGTTATAAATAACTCATCATCACATCTAGTTTTGTAATCATCGTCGGTATTTGCATAGAATTTGCTCACTCATTCAATGGTTCAAATGGCTCTCAACCTTACTTGTCAACAAACAATGTTATTTTGACATGCAAACAACTCTTCATGGGGAGAAACGTGATTTGAGGCATCGAAATTGGTGAGCCAGCTCCAACAATTTCCATTGAAAAATATCATCCATTATTAACCCAACATGGCTCAAAATTTCTCAAGCAATTCCCTTTTTCTAGAAACTTCTACATAAGTGCATATTGTTGCTTTGTCATCATTATAATTGGCTCTAACCATTTTTCCCGTAAACTTGGGCAAAAATTATTACACCATTCATAATAGAAAGTTCATCTTATTTTGACTTTTGTCAATCAGCTTCCATTGAGTGTGACATCAAGTAGTATTAATTACATTTAACTGCTTGTCTACCACAAAATGGAATGCCCAATGCCATTCCAACTAACCATTTCTTAATCCAAAAAATAGAAGGATTCAGGTCCACTTCTGCCTACATTCAACATGACATCAAAAAATAACAGTAACTGCATCATATTCAACGACAACTTTTATATGATTAAAACATTGCAAGCAAGCTTGTAATAAAATTTCTCTAACAAATTTTGAAATGAGTGATCCAGGGAATGCATTCCAAGTCCGAATTCTCTCTACCATCTGCAATTGTGGAATCATCTTCAAGGGCATCCCCATCCATCCCCAACAATTTGAGTTTAGTAAGGTACATTGTTGAGAACATTTGCTCAGGTGGGGATGTCCCCATTGCCTGAGAGTGATGTTCTCAAGTATCAAGGACTTCCAAGGGAGTACTAGATACCAACAGGTACTACTTTGGAAGCACATTCTCTCAAATGGGTTCCCAATTATTATTGGGGACAAATCCCTAAGTACTAAAAACTCCCAAGTGTATCTAATAACAACAAGTAGGCCTCGAAACTCCTTCTCATTAGTGCAAACTATGGAAATTTATATATATATATATATATTATATATTATAATATATTTAATATTTAATATTAGTTTTTTTTATTTGTTACTTTTTTTCTTAGAATTTTCTACTCCTAAATGTTAGAAAATCCAATGGGTCCCTTCCAAACTCAAATTATCTTATTTTAACCACATAAAACCTCATCCATTCATTGTCCATTAACTATATCACACCAAGGACATTATATTTTTTGTGGCAAGCAAGATTTTCAAGGTAGAAAAGAGTGGCCAACAACAGAATTCTACCATAATTTTGTTATCTTTATAAAAGATAAAACATCTCTTGTTTTAATCTTTTCTTATATTTTTCATAAAATTGAAATTTGAGGCCTTGCTATGACATTCCCTAAAAGTTTGAGGGCATCCACACCTCCCCTAGAAGCATCCCCATGTTCCAATGTCCCCGCATCCTAAAAACTTGGTGGGGCATTGGCTTTTATGCACCAGATAGTATATTGGTGTGACCTTGTGTCTCTATCATTGAAACCAATTCTTAGGTGTCAAATTGTACATCAGTCTATACATCCTTAGAGCAGATAGACCCCAAGTAGAGCACCTTTCACCCATCAAAGTAGCTACCAGATTCAGAGGAGTAGTTAGGGATATATCTAGAGTTTTTTTTCTTTTGACTTCAAATTTTGGGACTATACCCCCCTACCCCCCCCCCCCCCCCCAAGATCATTCAGACAGACACCTCAATGATTCCAAAGCACTGTGACAACATGCCAGTACCTAGTTCACCCCACTCACCTTCAACCATTACTCTCTCTCTCTCTCAGAAGTTGGGACTATCCCACATCCCCCCCAAGATCATTCACCCAGACACCTTGATGGTTCCAAAGAATCCACTCACCTTAAACCATTACTCTCTCTCTCTCTCTCACGCACACACACACACACTATACATCAATCTATATAATCTATACATCCCCAGTTCACCAGTTCACCCCACTCACCTTTAGCTCTCTCTATCTCTCTCTCTCTCATATGTTGGGACTATCCCCCACTCCTACATCCCCCCCAAGATCATTCAACCAGACACCCTGATGGCTCCATCCACTCACCTTCATCCATTACACACACACACACACACTCTCTCTCTCTCTCCAAGGCATCTAGTAGTTCAATCTCTCTCTCTCTCTCCAAGGCATCTAGTAGTTCAATCTCTCTCTCTCTCTCTAAGGCATCTAGTAGTTCAATCTCTCTCTCTCTCTCTAAGGCATCTAGTAGTTCAATCTCTCTCTCTCTCTCTCTCTCTCTCTCTCTCTCTCTACAAAGAAGCCACTCACCTTGAACCATTACTCTATCTCTCTCTCTCTCTCTCTCTCTCACACACACACACTCTACATCAGTCTATACATCCCCAATTCATCAGTTTACCCCACTCACCTTCAGTCATTACTCTCTCTCTATCTCTCTCTCTCAGATGTTGGGACTATCTCCCACTCCAACATCCCCCCAAGATCATTCAACTAGACACCCTGATGGTTCCATCCACTCACCTTCATCCAATACACACACACACTCTCTCTCTCTCAGAGTAGATAGACCCCAAGCAAGGCACCTTTCACCCATCATAGTAGCTAAGAGATTCAAAAGAGTAGATAGAGATATATAGAGAGTTTCTTTCTTTCGACCTCAAATGTTGGGCTCTCTCTTTCTCTCTCTCTCCCCCCCTCTCTCCCTTTCCCTCCCTCCCTCTCCAAGGAATCTAGCAATTCAACTTCTCTCT
>APFE030782817.1:9794-35843 GCA_000404065.3 Pinus taeda
GTTGTGACATAACAAATATGAAATTTTGGTTCGTAAGATGTAAGAGTATTATGTTTTAAATAATATAAATTATTTTCTTGAATAGGTTAGTTTCAAGAAAGTCATACCAAAGTCCATATCTGAAAGGGTTTGATAGGTCCCTATAATACTAGTGATTACCCCATTACTATTGTAGTTGTATCCCTTATTAATATTGTTGTGCCCCTATTGTCCCCATATTATTGTGCCCCATAGATCCCTCTATTGTTATTTTTGTGGCTTTATATTATTATTGTTAGGTCGGCTGGGTTATATTGTGACTCCTTAGACTCCTATATATAGAAAGGAGGTTTTGTCATTTGAATTATCAAAGAATTGTTCATTTATGTAATGTAAAGGAGGTTGCCCCCTCGAAGAGGCTGAATTTTAAGGCGTTGATCTATCTTTTCTATCTTTTCTTGAGCTGGTTTCATAACAGTTGGGAGGTAGAATGAATTCAAATAATTTCTTCCTATCCTCTTCAGAAAGTGATTGATAAGTGACTTGGAGGGAATCATATGTAAAAGTGGTGTAATTGTCAAACTCTGGGAAATTTAGGGCTTGAAAATCCACTGAGAAGTGACTTGTAAAAAGTCCTCTTCTGAATAACTCATCACAAAATTGCATTAAGGATAAAAAAAATAGGTCAACCAACTAACAAACTCTCAAAAATGATAAGTACGAGGAATAATTATAGCACAAGGGCCAGACTTGACTGCTCGAAAGGGTCCTTGGACTCAATTTCATTGGAAAATAGGCTCTAGCAAACTTCCATGGGTTCAATGAATATACGAGGTAAAAAATGTCCCTATTTGTATCCATTAAAGGAATATGGGAGGTTGGAGCAAAAGAAATAGCTTTCTTCTTCATTTTAAAACTCTGTTCTATAATTAAAACCAAGGCTATTGGGCAATGTTGTTACCTGGTTGTTTACGAGGAGGATGTTGCAATTTTGAACTCTAAGTGAAAGTGAAGTACATATGGAAATGACAGGTGCATAATGGAACATAGTGAAAATTTATTTAACGATAAGGTGGGAGAATGAATATGGAGGAAAGTAGTACGAAAGGAGTGAGGTGGATGGTGACATGGAAAAGTGATTTGGATCACTTGATCCGCGATTTCCTGAAGCTAATGTTGGTTTCTACCGAAACTTCTTACCATCCTCGAGGGCTCTCATGCTGATAGGTTTTTTTCCTCCGGGAGATGGAAGAGAGGATCTAGACCATTGATCTCAAGATTGGTTGTTTCGAGAAACATCCTCTTGGGGGATCTCCTCCATATACCTCCATTCAATTCACACTGCCAAGTTTGCATGTGAAAACAATTTAATATATTCGTGCATTGACGCACTTTCAATGTGCACATTATTTAATTCTCCGTTGCTATGCACATGTGTGGGGTGGCCCACCTTTCGAACTTGCTCCACTTTATAGAATTTAGGCCTGAAAGGTTAGGCTCACATTGTAGACATAGGATAAAAAAGTTTGATGTAAGGAATTTACAAACATTGGGTATGTGAGTCCCTATACACATTTGTTTTTCCTTTTTTTTACATTTTTTTTGGTGGCTACAATAGAATGTTTGAAGGATGGTTTAAAAGTAGAAATGAAAGGTTTGAAAGAAGGTTTGACAAAGTTTCTATAATAAAGGCTTCCTAATGATGATAAGGTATTCCTGAAACTCGTGATGAGAAAAAAAGGGATGTGAAACATGATTTTAGAGGCTCTAGCTTTGGGTTGAAGGCCAACCATATTCTAAAGATCGATATGAGGAAGTTTGATGGCAAGGATCCGGTAACATGGATACTATAGATGGAGTAGTTTTTTTTATCTACATGATGTGCAACACACACACAAAATGTACATATTGCATCTTTATATTTAGAACCTAATCAATTTGTGCGGTATCGATGGCTTAGTTCTCGTAAATCACTTATCACTTGGACAATTTTTACAGAGGAATTGATAGTAAATTATGAGGATACAAATAGCAATACCTTCTTTATCCAATTGATAAATTTCAAACAAAAGGGTTCATTTGGGGAGCACACTGAGAACTTCCAAAGATTGAATATCAAGGTAACTGATATTTCATAGGAGCATGTAACTAATGTCTTCATAGGGACTTTCAAAAATAGCATCCAACATGAGGTTTGCCTTTGGGAACCTAAGTGATTGGAGAATACATTCACGGTGGCAATAAAATTTGAAAGAAAAATTATGGCAACATGGAGGTCTACTGCTCACAACTATAAATATGGAAGTGTTGTTGAAGTGTTGTTGGCCCTAGCCTCCCACAACCTACATGGTTGACACCAAAACAACTAGAGGAAAAAAAAGCAAAAGGGATTTTCTATAGTTGTGATAAAAAATACATTAAATATCATAAGTGTGATAAGAAGAAATTATTTTACATAGATTATAAAAAGGAGGAAGAAAAGGAATAGGAAACATTAAAAGAAGAATATATACACCATGAACCAACCACCAGGGTTGAAAAACAAGACTTGAATCCGACCATTTATTGCAATGCATTGGCAGGGATTACCACTCTTCAAACTCTCAAGATAGAAGGATATATCAGGAAGAAAAGGGTAATATTGTTGATTGATTCAGGTAGTACCCATAATCTTATTCATTATAAGATAGTCAAGGATTTGAATTTATTTCTATATCCATCACCAAATCATCAAGTGATGGTTGCAGATGGAGGAACTATAAATTTCTTAGGGAAGTGTCATAGTATCAATCTAAACCTGGGGGAATATGTATTGAATATTCCAATGCTTTCCATTCCAATGGGTGGTGTTGATGTTGCATTAGGAGTCCAATGGTTACAATCTATGGGGATGACAATTTTTAATTTTCAATAACTTTTCTTGATTTTTTTTTGGGAAGGAAAGGAAATTGAATTAAGGGGCGTCGCAAGGAAACCTAGGAAGATAATCAAATCTAATGTCATGACAAAGATTTTGAAGAAGGAACAACGAGGATTAATTGCACAATTATGCTCACTAGATGTTCAAACATCTAAGCCATCCATTTCTCAAGATCTCCAAAGAGTCCTTGACAATCATTCCAAGGTATTTGAGACTCCCAAAGGTCTCCCACCTATTTGTGATCATGGTCATTCTATTCACTTGATTCCGGCAAGTTTTCCTCCAAACATAAGACCTTACAAACATCCATATGCCGAGAAGAGTGAAACTAAATGTATGGTTGCTAAAATGCTAGAGGCAGGTATAATTCAACCTAGCCAAAGTTATTTTTTTGTTCGAGTAGTATTGGTGCACAAGAAGGATGGATCATGGTGTATGTATCTGGATTATAGAGAGATCAACAAACTCAATATTAAAGATAAAATTGACATTCTTGTTATCGATGAATTGTTGGATGAACTACATGGAGCAATTTATTTCACCAAGCTAGATCTTTGTTCAGGATATCATAAAATTAGAATGAATATAGAAGACATTCTGAAAACAACATTTAAAACTCATGAAGGCCATTATGAATTTTTTGTCATGGATTTTGGCCTTACTGATGCACCTTCCACATTTCAAGGTTTGATGAATTCCACTTTCAAATCCTTCCTTAGAAAATTTATATTAATATTTTTTGATGATATAATAATCTACAACACGTCTTGGAAAGATCATGTTCAACATGTTGGCAGGGTGCTCAAACTATAGGAGTAGAAGCAATTGTATACAAAACCCTCCAAATGTTTCTTTGGGGTACAAGAAGTGGAATATTTTGGTCATATTGTATCTGATGGGTGATCCAGATTTATGCATGAACTAAATGAAATAAAAATTTAAACAAAAATAAAAACTATATCGAAAACTAAACTTCAATTCATTAATAAAACATACTGAAAATTGTTTACATGTAGAATAGAAATAAACTATCTCGGGCGATGGTAACTTATCTCTTTGAAGATATGTGATGGCTACATGTTGAACTGTGTTACAATGAGGTTCGAAGGCCTTTGTATTATTGAGAGACAATGGAAAACCATAAACATCCAAAAACATAACCCTAGGAGATGAAGCACCAAAAGTTTGTGAGCAGCGTTGGGGTTAGTTGGTACATCAACTTCCTAGGGTCGTAACTTTGGCATATGATCTCTATTTGACATGTACGATACCTCATTAGAAATGTTTATATGAGGAAAACAACTTTCGACTACAAACCTTTGTTGTACATCAAATGTTTGTCCATTTTCCAAAAAACATCATTTAGGGCCTCAAAATGGCTTCGGAAGTTTAGGACATGAAAAATTGCCAAAAATAGTAAATTGTACTACAATTAAGGAAATTGAAAGAAACAGTATTGGGGGTCCAAGTGGAATAAGTGGGGGACCACTAGTATCCACCTGGATCAGTACTCCACCCTTAGGAAGCAATGGTCCCCATTGCATTGAGTGCCTCTATGAGATGGGGAAACTTCTGTTGAACTTGGCCCCTGGTGAGCCACTTGCCTTGATGCAGGAGTTGGCCAACTTTGACAACCCGATACAGTTGGATCCTCTATTATGGAGTGTTCTTGATCTGTGTGTCCATGATCTGAACAGTTTTTGCATGTTCCATGTAGTCTAGTTTGAACTTTTTTGGTGTTAGTTGTTTGGCAATGTCTGATGTATCAAGCAATGGTGGAAAGCATGGTCGAAGACGGACCACATGAACACTGGGTTTAGCCCAAGGAATGGGGGAGTTTTGAGCTTGAAAGCATTGTCTCCCATAGCCTTGGTGATGATGTAAAGCCTATATTAGAGTGGGTAGAGCTTCTGATGGGCTCCAACGAGGCATTATTTATGAAATGCAAACAAACTTGGTCGTCCACCTGAAACTTATGTGGCACCTGATGTTGACCATGTCGTTGTTTGTACTTGGCATTGGATTTATCCAAGATGTCATGAACATGTTCACAGTTTTGCTGGATGCATTTAATAAATTTGGTTGCTTTATAAGCCTTGGACTATACATGTGTGGATTTTTCTTGGAGTGATATGAGAGAATCCCAACATGAACCTCTGTTAAAAATTGACAAGGCCCAAAAAGTTGTGAAGCTCTGTTAGAGTGATCGTGGCTAGCCAATCTTGAATGAATTGGATCTTAGTTGGATCCACACACACTCCTTGCTCATCAATTATGTAACCAAGATGTTGGACTTGGCTCATGAAAAAGTGCATTTCTCCAAGTTGGCACATAGTTTGTGTTGTTGCAGGGTTTAAAAGACCTTCCAAATGTGTTGCAAGTGCTCTCCCCAATTATTTCCAAAGATGAGGATGTCGTCTAGATATAAAACTAAAAATGAGTTGGAAAAGGGCCACAAGGTGTCATCCATAAGCCTCATAAAAGTTGCAGGGGCATTTTCAACCCGAAAGGCATGACCAACCACTCAAAAAGGCCCTCCTTGGATTTGAAGGCAGTCTTTCATACATATGTGGGTTCTATTGGAACTTGGTGATAGCCAAACTTTAAATCGATCTTGCTGAAGTACTTAGCCCCCTTGAGCTGGTCAAGAGGGTCATCAATTCATGGGATTGGATACATGTTCCTAACAGTGATTTTATTTAATGCCTGATAGTCAATGCAGAGTCTCCAGGTCCCATCCTTCTTCTATACAAGTACAATCAGGTGCCCACAAGATGAGAAACTTGGTTGGATGTCATTTTTTTGCAACGACTCCTAGCTCTACCACTTGATTTCTTCATTTTCCATAATAGAGTAGTGGTGTATCGACCCATTGGGAAAAGGCGCTTCGGGAGTCAGATCAATCGAATGCTTGACCTGACAGTGCAAAGCTACCCCTGTGTGTGAGAAGAAGATGTCCTTGTATTCTTCTAAAACCTTATCCACTTGTTGTTGCTGTGTGGTGAAACCCTTCTCAAGGGCTATGTATGTAGCCATGATCTTCCCCTTACTTTGAGAGCGAATAAAAAAAGAAAACAAATTTCTTGATATGGGAGATGATCTTACTGGATTGCTTAACATAAATGAAAGAGATGATAGTAGAAGGGCTACCTACGATATCTTGTATAACTTACCGCCCAAAGTAATAATAATAGTGTGAGGCTCGGGCTGATACACAACATATCACTTCCACAAATATGGTTGGCCTAATAACACATCATAGACTTCAAGAGGAGCAACATCACATAATCCCTCATTCGTGAAGGACTTGATGTTGTAGGGAAGGAAACGCTGCTGGCTAACGCAGAGATCTCGTCCTTGGTGGAGCCACCCAATTATGTTTGGTTGCAGGTGTGGTGTGGTCGGTATGCCCAATAATTTTATGACCTCTGCTAAGATGAGGTTATTTTGGCTCCCTCTATCGACAATCAACTACAGCAGAGACCCCTTCACCCACATTTGTGATTGAAAGAGGTTCTCCCCATCCTCTAGACATTCGAGTTCAATCTTCTAGACCTTGGTGTTGGCAATAGTGGAATTGGACTCTACATTGATAATTTGCTTCCCTTTGTCGTTCCTCTTGTCAGGTTTTGAATCAGAGTTAGAACATGCATTTGACCCTGAAGCCTTCAGCTCGACCACCAGTGACTGCTTGGTGCAACACTCATTTGTTGTGTGAGTGGGGCTCTTATGGAACTCACACCTATTTCCTGTGTCCTTTTTTGTCTTTGTGGTGTTGTTCTTTTCTTGTGGCTTTGATGGGTTATCATGGGTCATCCCACCTTGCATTTCTCCTTTATTTTGTGGTTTGGGGGTGCCTTTCCCTTGCTTTCGATTTGCAGATTCGAAGTCTCGGTTCTTCTATTTAAATTTATGCTTAATCTTGACAACATATTGGTAGGTGACGCCAAGTGAGGAGATTTCTAGGAACTCTATCTCATCCTCGATGTATTTGCATAGATAATCGTGGTACTTGAGTACCAGATGTCACTTGGAATCCTTGATACCCAACTTTTTGTGAAGGGTATGAAAAATATTTGTGAACTCTGACACATCTTAGTTCCTTCCCCATCGCAGAGTGGTCCATTTTATATACTTATCTTCACAACTCCCGACAGGGTAATATTGTTCCTTGAAGATGTCTTAGAAAGAATTCCAAGTGGGTGTAGCTGAAAAGAATGAGGGTTCCCTCTCGTCTCTCTGCTCATAGTAGGTTTCCCACTAGTCCTTAACGTGGGGAGTGGGCTTCAAGAGTGCAGAAGTAATATTTTATCTATTGGAAAATTTATGAACCATAAAGTACCCTTCTAGCATATTTAACCATTTATCTATGGCATTTGCATCTATTTAGCCTTCAAATATAGGAATGTCAAATATAACTTGTACCTTGAAGGGGGTGGTGCCTTTGAGGTGGCTATCGGATGAAGATGTTTTGCCCACTGATACCCACTAAAGGATCTGGGAAAAATTATCCATCATCTCATTCCTTTGTTTCTCGAGAGGTTCTTTTTCCATGGGAGATCATCAAGGTTGACGAGGACGGCCTTGCAAGGGTTCAACCAGTTTAGGTGCTAACTCCTTATGCCCCAATCTCGTTGGGGAAATGCATAGAAAAGCAGAGAAAGAGAATACCACTATGATACCACTAATCCAGATTTATGCAAGAAGGAAATTAAATACATATTTAAACATAAACACAAAGCTAAAATAAAAAACTAAACTTCAATTCATTAATAACAAACACTGAAAATTGTTTACATGTAAAATGGAAATAAACTAGCTCGGGCGATGGTAGCTTATCTCTAAGAAGAGATGTGATGACTACATGCCTTCGAGCTTTTCTAAATTGTGTTACAATGAAGCTCGAAGGCCTTTTTATTATTGAGAAACAATGGAAAACCCTAAACATCCAAAAACCTAACTGTCAGAGATGAAGCGCCAAAAGTTTGTGGGCCCCATTGGGGTTAGTTGGTACATCAACTTCTTGGGGTCGTAACTTTGGCATACGATCTCAGTTTGACGCGTACGATACCTCATTAGAAATATCTATCCAAGGACAACTACTTTCAACTGCAAATCCCTGTAGTATGGTAAAAGTCTTCCTATTTTCCTAAAAAAATGTCGTTTAGGGTCTCAAAACGACTCCAAAAGTTTAGGACCCAAAAAACTACCAAAAATAGTAAATTGTACCACAATTACAAAAACTAAAAGAAATAGTGTTGGGGGTCCAAGTAGAATAGGAGGGTGGCCACCAATATCCACCTCGATCAGTCCTCCCCCCTTAGAAAGCAATGGTCCGCATTGCATTGAGTGCCTCCATGAGATGAGGAAACTTCTGCTGAACTTGGCCCCTAGTGAGCCACTTGCCTTGGTGCAAGAGTTGGCCAAATTTGACAACCCAATATAGTTGGATCCTTTGTTGATGATTGTTCTTGATTTGTGTGTCGATGATCCAATTAGTTGTAGCTTGTTCCATGAAATCTGGGTTAAGCTTTGTTGGTGTTAGTTGTTTGACAATGTCTGATGTGTCCAATAATGGTGGAAAGCATGGCCAAAGACAGTCAACATTGCACATTAGGTGTAGGCCAAGGAATGGGGGAATGTTGAGCTCAAAAATGTTGTCTCCCACAACCTTGGTGATGGTGTAAGGCTCGTATCATAGAGGCCAGAACTTCTAATGGGCTCCGATGATGCGTTCATTCTGCAAATGCAAAACAATTTTGTCAACCACCTGAAACTTATGTGGCACCCAATACTAATCATGTCGTTGTTTGTACTTGGCATTAGTTTTATCCAAGATTTCATGAACCTGCTAGCGGATGTGTTATATGTGTTCAATAAACTTGGTTAATTTATCAACCTTGGACTGTACATGTGTGGATTATGCTTATGTAGTCGCATAAGGCATGGTAACATCAATCCGACACAATGGTTGAAATCCTAGATGCACTTGAAAGGGGTTACGACCCATCGAGTTATGGAGAGATTTGTTATAGTTGTGTTGCACATGGGGAAGGCTCTCATCCCATGTTCGTGGACGCTTGGAGTTTCACATGTGTAGTATGTGCACAATCATCCTGTTGACAACCTCTGTCTGGCCATCAAACTAAGGACGGAATGTAGTCGACCTGGTGAGCTTGGTGTCCAATAATGACCAAAGAATTGGAGTCGGCGAGGCCGATATTGCAAGGGTTCAACTAGTTCAAGTCTTGATTCCTTATACCCCGACTTTGTTGGGGACATCGCAAGAAAACAGTGAAAGAGCATACCGTTATGATACCATTGATTCATATTTATGCAAGAATGAAATGAAATATAGATTTAAACATAAACACAAAGCTACAATGAAAATTGAACTTCAATTCATTAATAACAAATATTAAAAATTGTTTACAAGAAGAATGGAAATAAACTAGCTTAAGCGATGGTAGCTTGTCTCTGAGAAGAGATGTGATAAATACATGACTTCTAATTGTGTTACAATGAGGATCAAAGGCCTTTTTATTATTGATAAATAATGGAAAACCTTGAACATCCTAAAACCTAACCCTAGGAGATGAAGCACAAAAATTTTGTGGGTCGTGTTGGGGTTAGTTGGTTCATTAACTTCCCAGGGTCGTAACTTTGACATATGATCTTTGTTTGATGTGTACGATACCTCGTTAGAAATATCTTTCCGAGGGAAACAATTTTTTACTATAAATCCTTACCACAGGCTATATGTTTACCCATTTTCCAAAAAAAAATGTCATTTAGGGCCTCAAAATGGCTCTAAAAGTTTAGGACCCGAAAACTACCAAAAGTATTAAATTGTGCTACAATTAAGGTAACTGAAAGAAACAATGTTGGGGGTCCAATTGGAATAGGCAGGTGGCCACCAATATCCACCTGGATCAACATGGGTGTTCAAGTAGACCCTAACAAAATTAAAACATAAAGGAATGGAAAATCCCCACAACCTTAAGGCATCTTCAAGGATTTGATGGGTTAATAGACTATTATCGCAAGTTTGTTTAGAATTATGGGAAAATAAAAACACCTCTAACAACATTATTGAAGAAAGATGCATTATTTGGACTTTAGAAGCAACTAAGGAATCAGAATAGCTTAAAGAGGCAATGTGTTGAGATTCAATCTTAGCTACATTAGACTTCACAAAAACCTTTATTGTGGAATGTGATGCCTCCAGAAATGACATTGGTGCTATTTTAATGCAAGAAGGAAGACCCATTGCATTTGAAAGTCGTCTAATCAAGGGAAAGTATTTAAACAAGCCCATTTATGAGAAGGAAATGCTGGTAATACTTCATGCCATAAAACAATGGCTCCCTTTCCTAATGGAAAGACATTTCAAGGTAAAAATAGATCATGATAGTCTTAAATACTTCTTGGAACATATATATTATCTTCAAAAGAGTAGCAAAAATGGGTCACAGAGATGTTGGGTTATGACTTTGAAATCATCTACAAAAAGGGAAGAAAAATGTTGTTGCGCATGCACTCTCAAGAAGGGATGAGGATGTGAAGGCATTGCTAAGTGCCATTTCTATTATATAGCTTTATTTTGATAACTAAAGCAAGGGAGGAATGGAAGAATGAAAAATATGTGTGGACACTGATTCAAAAGTTGCAGCAAGATCCAAGTGCATCTAATACATTTATCTGGAAAAATGATTCACTGTGATATGAAGATTGCTTATATCTATGTAAGAATTCCCAACTCAAACACAAGGTTCTTTTGGAATTGCACACCTCTCCTATAGGAGGGCACTCGAGATTTTTAAAAATTTACCACATGGTCAAGAAGGAATTTTTCTGGGATGGCCTTAAATTGGATATTCAAAAGTTTGTGATATAATTTTTGGTTGGCCAACAAAATAAAATTGTGACAATTAAGACCCTAGGTCTTTTACAACCATTATCCATTCCAAGTTAGTGTTGGGAGGAGGCCGCAATGGATTTTATCATAGTTCTACCAAATTCTGAAGGAAAGAGTTTCATTATGATGGTAGTTGATAGAATTACCAAGTATGCCAACTTTTTTGCACTATTTCATCCTTTCAAAGCCAATATAGTTGCTAATGCATTTGTGAAAATAATTCAAAAGCTACATGGAAACCTAAATATTACTGTAAGCGACAGAGATCCCATTTTCACTGGAAATTTCTGGACATAATTGTTTTCTTGTCTTGGTACTCAATTAGCTCATAACTCATCTTATTATCCTTAATCTGACGCAAAACTAAGATAGTGAACAAATATTTGGAAGGATACCTTCATTGCTTTGTATATGATAAACAAACACAGTGGGTCAAGTGGTGACCTCTGGCTGAACGATGGTATAACACTTATTTCCATACCACAATTAAAATGACCTCATTTATGACACTTTCTGGATATCATCCACTGTCCATCACATCATCTTTAAGAGAAAATTCTAAGGTTCAAGCAATGGAAGATCACATTGAGCATCAACAACAAGTTCTCCAAACCTCAAAGGATAACCCGACTCTAGTGCAGAATCGAATGAAGCAACAGACACATCATCATTGTAATGAAAGAATTTTTGATGTGGGTGATATGGTATATTTAGAGTTACAACCATACTACCGAACGTCCCTTAAACAAGTTAAGAAGGATAATAAATTATGTACAAATTTGATAGAAATTGCAATTTCTCGAGATTTCAAACTAAAAAACAATAGATACAATTCTACTCTACTGATCTGCGGAATGGAAATCACAATTTAAAACATGCATAGACATGCAACAAGAAAAACCACAAGTACACAGTGATTTCTAGGGGATCCCAACTGGGAAAAACCCCTCAAGCCTCTTTGCATTAAGCAGTAGAATAGAGAAACTATTGCAATTGCTAGCTCTAACTCTGAGCTCAACCTTCAAAAGAATAATTGTTTTCTCTACTCAATGAGAAACTGTGGCCAATACTTAGCCAATTATTTGCTCACCAAGCCTCATATTTCCTTATGCAAATCTTGAGGAAATTAGCCCCTAAAAGATAATAATTTTTCCACATTAATTGTGCGATTCCCAAGGATGAATCACTTGACCTCATGCAACACATGTACACTCAAACTAGTTTACAATTGTTGTTGCACTACCTTGTCATCTACACATCACTTGGGGAACTCGAATTTCTTGCATGCACTAGCTATTTTGGATTGATTGATCAGTTAACTGACATATCTCTAAGTTAGACTATTGTCTCACTGCACAACTGACCTTCAACTAACTATATCAATAGTTAGAGGTCAGTTAATTGAATACAACTAAAAATAACTGAACTGGATTACTAAAATTTACCAATCACACATGCATAATTGTAGTCCAAGCCCTCTAAATCGAATTTACTGAGTTAATTGAGTGACAAGATCCATGTCACACTAGTTAACTACCTCTAAGTTGTCCCGTTGATGTGGACATTCGATTTACTTAATTTGACTAAGGCTAAAGTCAAATTGAGCCTTTATTGCTACATTTTTTCAACAATCCCCAATAGTAAGAAAGGGATTTTTCACCACCCCTATCCTGCACTTGTGGAATTCAAATTTACCTCTTGACAATGCCTTTGTTGAGATATCAACATCTTACTCCTCAGTTGGAATATACTGGAGCAACATAATTCTCCTTTGCACACAGTCTAAAAAATGATGATACCAAATATCAATGTGCTTGGACCTGTCATGAAATAGTGGATCCTCAAAGAGCTTATTGCAACTCTGATTATCACAATATATCACAGTCAGATCCATCCCCTGACTAAAAAGTCCCACAAGTATTTTCCTCATTCATATGGCCTCGTATGTTACTTGACTTGTAGCCATGTATTCAACGTTTGTTGAGCTAAGCGCTAGAGACCTCTGCTTCCTATTGTACCAGGAAATAATTGCGGACCCAACACTAAAGATAACAACTGAAGTAATTTTCCTGTTTGATGGACTGCCTGCCCAATATGCATCAGTGAAGCCTTAGAGCTTCACTCCGCCTATCCTCATGTACCAAAATCCATACTTGGTAGTGCCTCCAAGGTACCATAACACATGATTTGTTGCCTTCCAATATAGCTTGGTAGGCCTCACCATATCTTGACTTAGGTGGTTTATTGCATAGCACATGTCAGGTCTTTTGTTCACAAGATACATCAAAGACCCCACAAGTTGTCTGTAAATTATAACATCAACCTCTTCACCTGAAGCATAATTCTCCTTCCTCTAGTTTGTAGCTAGAGGTGTGTCCATGGGCTTACAATTCTCCATGTGAAATCTCTAACATATTTCAGAGGCATACTTCCATTGAGACACAAACAATTCACCATCACCTTGCTATAATTCCAACCCGAGGAAGTAACGCATGAGGCCCACGTCTTTCATCTCAAATTCCCTTGCAAGATCCTCTTTGCAAGAGTGGATCAACTTCTCATCACTTGTCAATTTTAAATCATCAACATACAAAACAAGAATAATCAACTTACCATCTACCACAATGTGATATAGGTTTGCATCTGCTTCACTTTTGGTGAATCCCAATCCACTAAGATAACTGTTGATCCGAGTGTACCATGCCCCGGGTGCTTATTTGAGACCATACAATACTCTCTTGAGTCTGCACACATGCAACTCTTGATCATATTTGTCAAATCCTTTTGGTTGCTCTATGTAAAATTCCTCCTCAACAACACCATTGAGAAAGGTGGTATTCACATCCATTTGGTGGATTTTCCACCTCATCTGCACAACCAATGTTAGAATGGATTTGATTGAAGAATATCTTGCAAATGATGCAAAAGTTTCTTCATAGTCCATTCCCTCTACCTAAGAGAATCCTTTGGCCACAAATCTGGCCTTGTACTTCTCGATGCTCCCAACAGCTCCATGCTTCACTTTGTAGATCCATCTAGAACCAACCACTGATTTCCCTTATGGTCTCAACACCACTTCCCATACATTGTTCTTCCTGATGGATTCATATCCTTCCACCATGGCATCAACCCAAACAGGTTGAGAAACTACTTCCTCAAATGAAGAAGGCTCTATCTCAATGAGCTCTGCCATGGGAGCCATGTAACCAGTGTACATATAAGGTGACCTTCTCTACTTACATTATAATATAGGAGCTTCCACATTCTCCCTAGCATCCTGCAACAATCTATCAGCTTCGTTGGTTCTCTTTCTCCCCTTTATGGAAGATATTGGTTGAGTGGGTGCCTCCACTATGCCTCATGTCTGCTCCTGTGCATGTGGATGCTCCAAAACCTCCTGAAGCTCATCCTGAGGCTCCTCCTTTGGATCTAGAAGATCCTTCTCTCATGGGATACTTATCTCTCATTCCAAAGACCATCTCATAGCCTTCTCCTCATTGAACTTGACATCTCTCCTTGCAACTGTCATCCTCAATGAAGGGAAATACACCCAGTAATTGTGTGGAGCTTTGGTGTATCCTACAAAAACTCCCAACTTCGATGTAGGCTCAAGTTTCTTCCTTGAAACCTTGAAGACATAAAAGTAAACTTAAGCTCCAAAAATTTTAAAATGAGACACACCAGGCTTTCTCCCAGAGAAAGCTTTCTCCGGTGTGATCATACCAAGTATTCTATGAGGACTCTGGCTCTACAAGTAGACTTCGATGTTGCATGCTTCTGCCCGTAGATGTAATGGAAGTCCCTTATCATGCAACATGGCCCTTGTAGCTCCCATTATGCTCTCATTCTTCCTCTCATCTACCCCATTCTACTGCGGGTTATGAGGTGCTATTAGTTCCCTTCGAATACCTTATTTCACACAAAAATCCTTAAAGGCATGCGAAACAAATTCAGCTCCATTTTCGCTCCTGAGAGCCTTCACCTTCTTCCAAGCCTCCTTCTCAACCAATTCCTTGAATTCAACAAATTTTGAGAAAACTTCATCCTTCTTCCGCATGAAGAAGATGCAACATTTTCTAGAGAAATAATCAATAAAAATAACATAGTACTTATGTTTGTTGTGGAGGCTATAGAAAAGGGTCCACAAACATTAGAGTGCACTCACTCCAAGATTGCATCTGCTTTGCTATCTCAACCATTGAAAGTGGATTTGACATATTTCCCCTATGTGCAACCCTTGCAGACGTCCTACTTGTCAAGGGGGCCTTTAGGGAGACCGGTGTTAATTTGTTGCATGATTTTTCAGGCACCATGTTGTAGATGACCCAATCTCATGTGTTAGAGTTCTCCAACATCTCGACTCTTCACTTTTTTATCCTTATTGCTCAATGCAGTGCACTCTACCACCTAAATTTTTTATAGGTTTTTCACTTAAACCTTGATCTAATTCACTTCCCCAACAGCTATGTGTCTCATAAAGGCTTTCCCTTTACTGAAAATAACATCATAGCCACAATCCTCCAATATTTCTAGAGAGATCAGGTTGTTCTTCAGCCCAGGTACAAACATAACATCTTTGAGGTGTAGAGGAGAGGCTTTTTCCCTCTCAAAGGTGACAATACCAATTCTTATAGCATTGTAACTCCCATCATCCCCCATTTCGATATGAATATGGAGATCCTTCTCCTCTAGGATTTTGAAAAGCTCCTCGCACCTTGTCATATGGAACGAGGCATCGAAATCAAGGTACCACACACTCCCCATAATAGTGTTGACCATGCATGCTATTAGGGTGAAGTCTAATTCGAATTGTGAAGGCAATGCTTCATCAACTCCTCCTTCTCAAGGCTTCTTGTTAAAATGTTTGTGCAAACATTTTGTTGCATAGTGCCCGAATTTATGGCAGTGGAAGCATTTTATCTTGCTCAAGTATTTCTTCTTTTTGTTATTTTGGTTGGATTCAGGTTTGATCCAGGTCTTCTTCCCTTTTCCCTTCTTCCCCTTTCCAACTAGTGGAAAATTCTCTTCATCCTCAACTTTGGATGGTATCCCATCTTTGTTATTTCTCCTGAACTCTTCTTGGACCAAATCAGACCACAACCTTTCCCAAGTTGGTAAGTTTTCCCTTCCATTCATAGAGTCCTGTTAGTTGTGCCATGATTTTGGAAGGCCTAGAGGAGCTAGGATCACCATGTCATATTCTGCAACATTCACCCCGACCCCTCCAAGGTCATCTCGAACTTGTGTAAACTTGCAGAGATACTGCGAAATAGTGTCATTTTTCTACATCCTAATGTTTTGAAGTTTGTCTTTTAGGGCCAATTTTCTATGGTCATTGTTGTTTTTGAATAGCTCAGTCAATGTATTCCACATAGAAAATGGTGTCTCTTTTCCATGGAAATTTGAGACCACATGGTGTCTCACAACTTCTAGAAGAATTATCCTAGCCTTTGCAACATCCTTTTGCGATTAGGCTAATTGTTATGCATCAAAATGTTGGGGTTTTGCAATGTCAGTTTGAACATATTCTTACACACCATTATCATCCAGCACCGCTTCCATTCGTTCCTTCCTGGCTACGAAATTCTAGCTACCCTCTAGGTCATACTCCAATCTCAACCCGTTGAAGACATTCTCCTGATCTTGAAGAAAAAATGTTGCACTGAAGCTTCCAAATCTAAAATCTTGAGAGACAAGTTCAAAATAATGGTTCTAATGTGATTTCAGAGCTTTGATACCATGTAGATATTTGATAGAAATTGCAACTGCTCAAGATTTCAAACTGAAAAACAAGAGACACAATTCTACTCTACTTATCCGCAAGATGGAAATCACAATTTAGAACAACATGCATAAACATGCAACAAGAAAAACCACAAGTAAACAATGATTTCTAGGGGAACCCAACTCGGAAAATCCCCTCAAGCCTCTTTGCATTAATCAATTGAATAAAGAAACTATTACAATTGCTAGCTTCAACTCTGAGCTCAACCTGCAAAAGAATAAATGTTCTCTCTGCTCAATGAGAAACTCTAGCCAACACTTAGCCAATTATTTTCTCACCAAGCCTCTTATTTCCTTGTGAAAATCCTGAGGAAATTAGCCCCTCAAAGATAGGAATTTCCTCCAAATTGATTGTGCAATTCCCAATGATGGATCACCTAACCTCATGCAACACCTATACACTCAAACTAGTTTACAACTGTTGTTACACTGCCTTGTCATCTCCACTTCAATTGGGAAACTTGAATGCCTTGCATGCACTATATATTTTGGGTTGATTGATCAATTAACTGAAAAAGCTCTGAGTTAGACTGTTGTACCACTGCGCAAATGACCTTCAACTAACTCTATCAATAGTTAGAGGTCAATTATCTGAATACAATTGAAAATAACTGAATTGCATTACTAAAATGTCACAATCACACATGCATAACTAAACTCCAAGCCCTCTAACTCGATTCACTGAGCTAACTGAGTGACAAGATCCATGTCACACCAGTTAACTGCCTCCAAGTTGTCCTATTGATGTGGAAATTCGATTTACTCAATTTGACTAAGGCTAAAGTAAAACTGAGCCTTTCTTGCTACGTGTTTTCAACAAATTATCATCCAAGTACTATGGGTCTTACAAGTTGTTGCAAAACATTAGTACTATGGCATACAAATTGGAGTTGCCTGCATCTTTGCAATTACACCAAATTTTCCATGTTTCATGCTTAAAGAACATTATTGGTGACATGGTCCCAATTCAAACTATATTTCCAGAATTTGACGAGGCAAAAAAAATCACATTGAAGCCTAAAGAAATCATAAAAACAAGAATCCCACAACTACAATTTAAGTGGAAGAACATACTTGTTGAATATTCCACATGGGAGGATGAGTATTTTATATAGAGGCATCCATAACTACTCAAGCATTGAGGATAACACTTTTTGAAGGAGAGGAATATGTTAGGTCCCTATAATACTGGTTTAGCCCCCATATTGTTCTTGTTGTGCCCCATAGAAGTCCACTATTATTATTGTTGTGCTCTTACATTATTATTGTTATGTAGGTCCTAATTATATCTTGACCCTTTAAACTCCTATATATACCAAGGAGGTTTTGTCAATTGAACATCCAAGAATTGTTCATTTATGTGATGTAAAGAGAGGTTGCCCCCTCGAAGTGGCTTATTATATAGTCATTGAACTATCTTCTCTTACGTTTTTATGTTATTTTGATCTTGATACATAACATTCGACAAAATAAAGGAAAACCCTCATAAATCAAGGTCCTGGACGAACCCCTCCTCTTCGCCTAGGTCAATCTCTGTAGGAAGGTTATTCTTGAGGTCCACCTTTACTATAATTTTGGTCATCACCAATATCCCTAAAGTGAGATGAGACAAATCATGATCAAGATAAGTTCCAATTGTGTTCACAATGTCCTAGAAAATTTCCTCTCCTAAAAGGCTAATGGTAAGCTAGGGAGTCGAACCTAAAGAGGAACCAAGTATGACCATTGCAAGCATCGAAAAGTGACGACCAAAACTTGAAAATAACAGGGGAAGAGTCTATATGCTAAAACTTATGCTCGATTAATTTAGCATCCCTCTTGTCAAAAAATTTGAGATGAATCCATCCCTTTGCCAGAATCTCAACCCATAGTTGAGCATGGACAAAAAGAGAAATGTCACATACCAGCCACTCTCTAAGTGTTTGTATCGAGAAACATCGCCCTTGAACCCTCTCCATCTTAATATCACCACCGAACACCAAAGCCACTTTGGTATGATTAATCTTATAGATACAATGGGGCTTTTTGAAACCATACCTGATATAATTTGAGTTCTTTCTTAAATGAATTTGCGAACTGGGTTTCAAAGGGAAACCCCTAGAGTGAGTCGACCCAACACTAGTGACCAGTCCCAAAGAGCATTGCTGATGATTGAAACCAGGATTGCTGGGGTTTGAGAAATGGAAGGGATTGAAGTTTGAAAACGAAATAGATGATTGATAAAATCTCTTGGTAGAAAACCCCTTGAGGTGCCCAAACCGACCCCAAAGTCTAATGCCTCCTGAGATCCTGGGACAACTGGATGAGTATTATTCAGTAGAAAATCTAAGAGGGAGACCAATCTGGACAGACCTAGATCCCATACCAGGCCCAAAGAGCCCAAGCTCTAACTGACAAAAAGATGTCAAGTGACCTCCTTGAAGCAAGGAACTTGTCTAGAAGTTGAGCATTTATCTCCTCTACAATAGTCATCTTATCACGAGCAATTCCTATAGCTGAAAAGCGAGGATTGGAGCCATCTATTTCAATTAGTAAGGATCCCATAGTAGCAGAGGAAGTTCTAAAAGACCTAGAAAATCAACGAATATTCGAGAGTAGGGTGAAGCCTCAGGCTCATAATCCACAAGCTCTTCCGATTCCATACATAAAAGAAAAAACCAAACAACAAGGAGAAGAAGATGACATGTGACCCTGTTTGTCAAAATAAGAAGGCAACTACGAACTGGCCATTGAACCCAACAAAGGCCATACCACCAGAAGGCAACAAACATGAGCATAAAAACCTGGGATGTTAGCTGATGAGACTTAGTAAAAACATAAACAACTCCTCTAATCATTGGATTAATCGTAAGAAACCTTGTAACATGACGTTGCCATAGTTAAGGTTTCCCCAACTACCAAAATAGAAGCATCCACTCATATTTCATGAATCTTGTTCTCAGAGCGAAGATTATTTGGCATCTTTGACTCCAAATAATGGTGGAAAAAGACTTTTTTGAAAAGATATTTCTGTAAAAATCGATTGTTGAGCGATGATACAATCAATTGGTCCAGCTCAGGCTCCAAGATTTGGAGACTCTGCAAAGAAGTTGCTCCCCTAATTATAAAACACTTCAATTCACGTCCTAGCGATGAAGCACACATAAACACATGGAAAGTCAATTTTGCCCCCAAAAACCCACTAGAAGAACAAAAGGAGTTAATGAATAGTATAGATTGATACTTATTATCCTGCTGCAGGCATGTATTACAGGTTCGTTGTGGTAGGTATTATGCGTTCGTTTTCACGATGATTGTGAATTACTTTGCTATTTAACTAAAAATCAAATAGCACTTTTTAATGTTATCTCTCTCTCTCTCTCTCTATATATAGTTTTATTTTTCTTCATTTTATTGGCTATTCTCTTATTTTACAACGATTTATTTGTGTACGATAGCGTCATAACATTTATGAAGTTACAGGCTGTACAATGTATTAATAATGAGGGAACATTTAATGATGCAGAGATATACATCCTATATGCAATGAGCTTCAACATTTAACCTATGAATATCTCTATTATCTAGCGAGGGCATTAAATGTTGCTGGTTCTTATACCCTCGCATCATTAGCTTGGTGAACTTTGAAGCGTAAAGGTCTTTTTCATACTTGCCTTAAGTGAACTTGGTGTACTTGCGATGTAGGGAATGGAGTTGTTTATTAGTATTCTTGTGATACAAATTAACACAAATTATAAATTAAAAGCCAAAGCACGGGAAATCTTAGATAGCTTTATCATAATATTTTTCACAATATGAAAATTTATGGTTGGGATAACCTACAGTTTATTAAAAAAACCATTTTATCCATGTGCTATCTGAAGTTAATTTGGGCTATATCAATCTTTAATGCTATTTTATTTAGTTCCATTTTTATTTTATTATTGTAGCTACAATGTTTAATTCTTTAATATTTTTATTTAGTTTCACTATTATTTTATTAATATGATTAACCACAGTGTTTTAAAAAAATGTGAAAATATACCATTCCAATTTGGGCCGAATTTATATTTTCAAGTGAGCCAAGTAATATACTTGAAATGTAAATGAAAGTATAATTATATGCAATGCAACATTATACTTCAAATGTAAATGAAAGTATAATTATATTCAATGCAACATTAACTGCATATTTGAGTTGGATAATTCAACTTTTATATAATGCAATTGCTTTGGAGTAGACTAATTTATAAATGATATTCTTTTGTCCTTTAATGTTGTCTATGCTTCTTCTTTACCAATGATACATTACAATATGGAAAACCAAAAAAGCTTTTATAGTCCATTGAGAGTTGGTGGTATCCTAAATGCAATAATGGAAAGTTGGAACCTTGATCTGGAATTGGCACCAACTTGCTATGTCTCCATTTTTTTTTGGCTCCTTGGAAAAACAACCTTGATGTGCATAAATAAGTATGCAAAAGTTTTTCACACTCACCAAAACAAAATCTTCTTGCTAGGATTAAGAGATTATAGTTTTTTAAGATTATGTTTGTACATGCATTAAAATCCGGCTCTTGCTCTTTAATTTCACAGAGTAAACTTACCAATTAGTAGAACCTAAATTGATCAAATTCTAAATTTTTCTACTAACTTGAATTCAATATTTTGACTTCAATTTAACTATATTATATTTATTTATTATTTAGCAACAATTCAATTTATATATTACATACACTATAAATATTATTAAAAATAAAATACAACATATACCGATAAATTAATATTTATTTATCTATTATTTCATAATAATAATAATAATAATAATATAATTGGATATTCGCGTAACACCACATTATAAAAAACTAGAACACCCCTTATTATTCAATAAATATAATAATTAAATTATAGATTGAGATATATCGCATAATACGCACTATTAAAAAAAAACAAGAACACCCCTCGTAACATCACAATTACAACGCAACAATTATAAAATTTGTGAACAACTTCAACCTTTGACACCTTAAATTGTTTCTCAAATTAACGTGCTCTAAACAAAATGCTACTTTCCTCTAATTTACTATGCTATCATGTCTTTCATGTTTTGAAAAGCTTTCACCTCTCTCACCATGCACAGAGAAGTGTTTCGGCCCGCTGCTGCTGACACCTCTCCCTTCTCCTTCACTCTCCATCCAAGCTTACCAATCAACCAGACCTGTTCTGATTAGAGGGTTATACCGATTTTATCGTTGACTTTGTGTTTACGATCGAACTAACATATGTCTGTCAACATGCATTTGGATTTGCTGGAGTGTACAATCTGTCTTCAACCATACAGCGCAGAGGAAGAACATTGCCCAAGGATACTATCATGTGGCCATTCACCATGCCACAGTTGCGTAAACGAGCTGCCTCGCCATTGGAGCGATTCCGCTTCTCGCAACTGTCTGATCAGATGCCCCGAATGCAATCAGTGGGTGAAATTGCCTCTGCAGGGCGCCTCCGGTCTCCCCAAGAACATCCAAATTTTGCGCCTCATTCCATCTTCTGAACAAACAGGTGGACCTCATCACTCTCCCGAGACAGAGCTCGTTCAGAAACTCAAGCACAAGTCAATATTCAATGAATACACCCCTCCCAATTTTAATAATTTAGCCCTAAGCGCCCCTTGTACAGACTGGGCTTATTGGGTCATTCCACAAGGTTCAATTCAATTAGAAACTGAGGAAGATTCGCTTCTTACTGGGAGGATTCTGCTTAATTCTCGGTTTTTTCATGCAAAACAACGGGTGAGTTTGATGACTCTCGACATTAATCATGTGACCACCAGCCCACCATATCCATATCTCCATGAGTCTAAATCAGACCCATATGCTGAAAATATTTTAAAAGCTGTACAGAATTTGAGTCCAAAGGAAAAGGAAGAACTACAATTGCTGATGAAAGTTTCTATGCTGAATCGGAGTATTTGTCGGGTGTTTGGGTTTTGGATGAGTTCTGAAGGACGTTTGCATTTGGTTTGCGAGAAATCTGAAAATAATGTTTTGAAGTTATGGAATACATTAAGAGCTCAAACTGACATAAGAAAATTATCCATTGAAATTCAAAACTCTAGTATTTCTGAATTAGGGCCAAAGTCAAGACAGTGCCAATTCAGTGAAGCGATGAAATCTTTTTCTAAGACAGCCATGGAAATATGCGAAGTTATTGCCAGGATTCATTCCCAGGGCTTGGTCTGCGGGAACCTAGGGCCAGAATGCTTTGATTTTGATGAGTTTGGGCATCCACTCATTGACTTGAACAGGGCTCTACTGGCTAGAAAGAAGCTGAAACATTTCTTTAGGAATATTCTTACTGGGACTGAAGGCAGTAAGACAGAAAATATTCACGATTCTGTGACGATGCCTTGGCAGTTCTTGAGTCCTGAATTGCTTTCCCTCTTATACAAGAATGAGATAGGATTTATTTCAGCAGATAGTGAGAAAAGAAAATGTGCTTTAGATTCTGTCCTAGAAACCACCACACCCATTATTTTCAAATCAGATATGTGGTCCCTTGGATGTCTCTTACTTACATTCTTAATTGGAGAATCTCCTTTCAGCGATCTTTCATTCTCTGAGTTTTTGGATAGAATTCTTATAGAAAGGATTAAAATTGCTGTCTGGTTTGAAGAGAAGCTTTTGCCTGAAACATTGCTTTCCACAGTGGAAGTTTCTTTGGACAGTCAATATGAGCATTTCAAGCATCTTCTTTGTAAATGCTTTGAATATGATCCCAGAAACCGACCAGATGCAATTGATCTCTGGAGATGCTTAAACGAAGGTGTTGTATCTGCAGAAGAGACGTGCAAGGATATGGCTTGTTTCAATCCACCTGATGAAGTTTCTTGTTGCTTGGTTCTTGGGGAATCCTTGTCATCCTCCATTGCAGAGATTAAATCCTGTGCAGAACAAGAGGCTGTCGATGGCAAGTCAGGGCAAAACAATGAATTTGTAAATAAATTGAGAGATTTAGACTTGAGCGAAAGCACAGTGGTCGATGCTCAAGGAATAGTTGGGAATGAATTACAAATGCATGAACTGAAAGTTGCGACTTTAGAAGGGCATCTTGATTGCGTGACTGCATTGGCGATTTGTGGTAAGCATCTCCATTACCTTGTGGTTCAGGAATTTTAATGTTAAAGGAAAATCAATATCTAATTTTTCATTTGGATAAAATGACATGTAACGATGCTTGAATTAGTTTGACATGATTAAGTTTCTTTTCATTTTTGACAGATTTGAAAAGTCTTTATTTGTTTTCCAAAAGAAAACATACTTTGCTTTTTGTCTTTCTGAGGAGTTTTGACACAAAGAATCAACAATTCGTCGTTTAGGTTTAAATCCTGAGATTACATCAGTGGTTGCCCTTATTTTTTTCATAGATAGTTTACACACTCTTAGATGCCTCAATCTTTCTTGCAATGAAATTGATTGTTAACATAATTCTTTTGGGATGTCAGCATCCAGTAGTTCTTCATTCTTCATCTCCTCTTTGTGAAGGAATCGTGAACCTCCATAGGGGCCTGCGGAGTTGGTTTATTAATTGTTGGCAAGAGGTCTCCAACATATCCAGAAGCTCTGTTCCAATTTCTGAGACTTTATGTTGTGCCATAGCTGAATCCGGGCCTTTGCTTTCTTTTCCTTCTGCTGAGCCCCTTTCAGGCATTGGGCCTTTTGGGAACTCTTCGGATGTTGAGCTTTTCAAACTACTAGTATCTCTGAGTGCCTCTTTTTGTTTTAAACTATTGAGGGTTTAGTTTTTACTTCTTGACAGTCCAGAAGAGCATCCATTTGCTTATTCTGTTGACCTTTTGTTGAAGAAGAGGTTACCATTTCTTTTGGTTTTTGCTTCTTCCAGTACGTTTTTGCTAAATGTAATGCTTGAGAGCAGACACTATAAATGAAAAGGGCATTTGTGTCTGCTTAATGCAAATTCAGAGATTTCACCTCAAACTTGAGGTTCCTTGGATCTATTTCCTGTGAACTTTCAGCTTTAGTGCTGAATCTGAAATATAAATTACAGTAGTATATATTTTGCTTCTTTTCAACCAAATACACAAGGCAGCCCAAAGAAATAAACTCTGAACATTTGTACTTTAAGGGGACAATGTTTCTAGCTCATAGGGCATGAAATCCCAACATTTAACAGATTTGAAAATTACTTAATGACAACAGATATATTAGAGTCATAAATCTGCTCACTTAGTTTCTATATGTGTGCCAAATCTCTCAACAAAATCAGCTAGTTGTTCATGATAAATCTGCATACCAAACAACTCTAGAAATTACTCATCCACCATGAGATTATACATTGAAAATCAGATCTGCAAGTACAGAAAGTTTGGACAGCAAAATATGCTTCATATATACATAAAAAAGAAGTTACAAGTAAAATACCAACGACTTATCACAAGTTGGTACAAGATGGTCCTTCAAGTTTATCACAAGTTGGTACACGATGGTCCTTCAAGCTTCTCACAAGTTGGGACTCTCCAATTTTCTCCAAACCCTAGCCAGCGCATTCATCATCAATAGCAAACACTAACCAACAATACAAAGGCCTATCAAGGCATCCCACCAGGCTATTTAGCCACACTAAAGGTTCCACAACAAATTAACATCAATACCAACATGTCCACCATTGATCTTTCACCAAGCTTGCCTCACAGAAGCTCCCAAAGCAATGCATTACACCACATTGAAGGTCTCCGCATTAGTGCTCTGGTCTTTATTAGGGTTACAAACCCTAGCTTACTTGCATCACAGCTTAGAAGACAACTCTACCACTAGTCTCCAAGTCTTTATGTCCATCCTAGGGTTTGAGTCTTCAAATCCTATGTCTTCAACTATGCATCAATACAAGCACCAAGACCTCCATGGAACATCAAGAGTACAATAAATAGATAGGTCTTCTTCCAAGTAAGGTATCACACCAATTTCAAGACACCTTCAATCATTGAGCATGGCTACCCTTCTAGCACTCTACGATCTCGCCATAGCTTCCATGCCTAACACAAGAACGAGGCTGCAATATCACCCAAAACAAGTGCATAATTCCGTGTAGTTTTACGAAACAATTCTGTAGATTTGCACTGAAATTAGTTGTTGCTTGTCTTCAACAGGAAAGAGTGTTGAGGACCCCATAGTTCTTTGAGGATAGCCTTGCGAATCTTCTCTTTGATGATTGCACTTGCTCTTGCTCGGGCTTTGTCTTCACCTCAGCTTTGATACCATGTTAAGTTATGGTATGTTCTATGCTTATAACAGTTTACTTCTTTTTCTTATTATATTCCACAGATTAGCAATCGCATATATATAAAGTAAAGTGCAGATAGAACATTAAACGATCGACAAAAAACAAGCCAAGACAAGAGACACAAGATGTGGCGGCTAGCCAGGGACAAACCCCACAATGTGTGGGGAAA
>APFE030782817.1:37668-75771 GCA_000404065.3 Pinus taeda
GTCTTCTGCGTTTTGTATTTATGTTCTATCTGCAGTTTATCGTAATGCTGATGTGATTGCTAACTGTGAAAATTTAAATAAATTGCTCTAGCATAGAACATACCTAAACTTAACATTAGTGCTACTGTACGAATAGAACCATACAAATTTGTATATCCATATGGAGTTGGAATCCGGACAACATGGTTGTTTGGTAGTTGTACAGTTCGTATAGCAATGTTGTTAAATATTGTTGTTTTCGGTTTTTTTCAGCAGGTGTACCTCTCAAGCAGCCTATAGAAGCTCCAGTTCATAGTGATTTTGGTAAATGTGTGGTGCTGTTTTTTGGGCAGTGTGTGGAGGCTTATTTGTGAGTTTTTTGAAAGAATGAAACGCTGATTTGAAGGAGTAATTTCTTGTGTATGTGTCAAATTAAATTTTATGCTTTTGCTATTTTATTTCTAGCTATTGTGTGATTGATGCTATGGTCTGAAATTTAATTTCAGCATTAATTAAATTCTTCAATCTACTTGTTTGATTGAGATCATAAGGATATTATTCACTTAGGGCTTGAATTTTCACAAGCTCTACTATCCCTCTTCGTGTCTCTTCTAGGGTTTATATCACAAACTATTGGTCTTTTTCTCTACAAGACTTCTCCAAGACAAATATTTAAGATAGAATAAAGAGTACGTCAATGGTGAGTAATAAGAAAAAAATCTCTCTTTCCTTTATTCTATGGATTAGTTCCAGACAACCACATAATAACTTTAGGTCTAAGTCAACAAGGCAACCCCACTTTACAATACAAGGATGACAAGTGTCACACTATGGTTTTATCAAACCCAAAGGTGGTGCACCCTTCAAGCATGATCCTCCTTAGGCTCTGTTACCCACCATTTTGTGGGTAATATCCCTAGGAGAATTTTTTCTCCAAGTTGGTCCTCAGCCAACAACCATGCAGTGACCAACGATCTCATTGTGCCATTTTCCCCGCCACTTGAGCCAACCATATGGTCCCTCGGCCATCTGCCATGATCATATGTTTGAAGGTGGGCCTCCCAAATCTAAAGGTATGCCTTGTGATTTGCAAATTGAGTATTGTAGTTTGCTTATCATGGACACTTTTGGGCATGGATTAATGGAGGGATTTGGTGGAAGAATGGGCTAGGTCTGTGCTTTTGTCCACTAGACCCTTTTTAGGAATTAACTTTGGATCCTAGTCCCGTGGGATCTCTTTTACTGACCATTTGGTTCCAAGGATGGTATTTCATAGGAAACCCCAATTTTTTTTGCATGGTCCCGCTCCCTTATCCGCTTATAGTACCTTTTTTCCATTCATTATTACCCCATTCATCATTTCTCCCGCTTGGGTCCACATAGGGTTAGCTTGTCCCTTCTCCTTGCCCACACCTTGGGTCATGGCCTGCAATGAAGCCTGGAAGTTGATGCAGCTGAAAAGAAAGATAAAAACACATATGGCCACATTCAACAGGGAAATGTACCACAAAATTCAAAAGATGGCCATGGAAAATACATTTAGCACGTGGGCAAAAGCTAATACATGAGCTCTACCCCATCATCATGGCCATCACCCTAGTTTTTATAGGTTCTATGAGCCTTCTTATTGACCCAACCCCTGGTGGGTGATGAACCGCCCTACCTTAAAAGGGGGAATTCATTGCTATATCTTATACATCATGCTCTAACCCCTTGAGCCTTGAGCAGTTAATCAAAGAAAATCATAAAAAGGAAAAAGACATATAAAGAAGGGTGGCAAAATCAAGGCCAGGGCACCTCATGTACCACGATTGCTCCTTTCTACACGTTATAAACCCAGGTGTGGACTTCCCTCTTATTAGCTACCCTTGTACCCCAGCATGTGACCTAGGGCTGCCCCTTTTTATCCCCTACTTCATTCACCTATCTGTCACATGCCACCACCTTTTGAAGGTTGTACCTTGATTATATTATCCCCTTTAGAAGTAGAAACCACCTAATAGGATTATTGGTTAACCCCATTGGGAGTTTAGGAGACATTGGCACATCCCGAAGCCCATTATGAAAGGGCAGGCCATTATGAAGTCCCCACTTGTGGCTCATGATTCGATTTCTCTAATGACTTATTGTACTAGAAGGCTAGGGGACGCATTGGATCTTATGCAAGATTGCAGATGGTTTCCATCTTGGGTTTGGTCTCCCTATACGGGGTCTAATCATCCAGAGGGTTACATTGGCACATGTAGGGTGAGTGTTGAGAGCCATGGGCCTCCATGGTAGTAGATTTCACTCCATGGATCCCCACAACCATTTCGAGATAGCTTGTGGTTCACTTATTGGATGAGGAGGATGCACCTGATCCATCATGCCCAACTAGCCCCAGATCTACACCATACACTTGGCAGATGATCCAGGGCTTGCATGATGATGTGGCATCATCCACACCATCATCCTAGCCCTTGCAGGCGATCTACAGGCATCTTCGATTTATTTGGAGACCCATGAGGACACTGGTGCCCCACATGCTAAGTTGGCCAAACGGGAAAGGGGAAGCGAAAACGAACGGCGGACGCGAAACGACACACGACCTCCCAAATTTTGGAAACGGGGAAACGCGAATATATATAATAAAATATATAATATATAGAGAGTATTTATATATATAATAATATATATATAATATATTAAACATTTAAAAATTAATTAATATATATATGTGAATATAATGATGAGAGAATGAGAGGCACTGCTATTTTATAACTTTAGAAATGGTTTCTAGAAGTGATTAGAAACCCTAAAAAAAATTAAAAATTAATTAGAAAAAAAAAAATTTAAAAAACAAGTGTTATTTTGTGGGAAACGGGGCCCGTACGGCGTGGAAACGCGTTTCCGTCCGTGGAAACGTGTGGAAACGCCTGGAAACGGGTGGAAACGCGCCCGTACGGACGGAAACGCGTTTCCACGCCGTACGGTATGCGGAAACACGTTTCCGTTTCGTTTCCGTACGGAAACGGACCCTAGACCCACGTTTCCTGCAACTTAGCCCACATGTCATTTGGAGCACCATAGGTTATTACAAGGGGCCAACCCCCTGTCCATTTCTTTTGAGGGAGCACCACAGGTTATTACAAGGGGCCAACCCCCTGTCCATTTCTTGTGAGGGTCGTATTCTTCATTGTGGCACCCTTGGACCTCATTAGGCCTCTTACAGGGCCCTACGACATGCATAGATTATTATTTGACCTCTTGAGAGGCTTACTTTTTCATTTATGAGTTAGTTTGGTGGGCTTGTCACCAAAAGTTGTATTATTAGAACGTTATTTTATTTTTGGGGCTTATGAAGGCCAAGGAGGCTAATTCGAACTCTTAAGTTGTGTATAAATACAAGTGAGATGAGCTCATTTGCTTATCATCACTTTGATTTGGATCTCTTATCTTTCTTGAGATTTTCACACTTTTTCTAGAGGATGAATTGGAGCTTTATGGATGAGTTTTGATGTGTGGATATTGGTCTATCTTCTCTTGGAGCTTCTCTATTGTCAATTGTGAATGGTTGGATATACTCTATTACATGTAATTACATGCTTTTTAATGTTATTCTTGTTTACTTTTGTCATATACGTTGGATTGGGATTTTCGCTGTTCTAGTGCTAATTGCTACATGCATTTACTGCTTAAAATTGTGGAGTTTGTCTCTATTATAGCATCTCTCAATGTATGGGCCATGTAATATGAGCGAAATCTCCTAGGGGAAATTCCATCAAAGAATTTGACCTTGATAAGCCATTCCTTTTGCACATCGAAGTATAAAAGTTGCAAGGTTGCTTCTTCTTGACCTAGAAGGCAAGCGAAGTGATCTTGAGGCCTCCTTGACTGGAAACCAAGAAATCCTACTCATATTCATCATAGACTCCATTCTCCCAAAGACTAAGGCACTGATCTACCAAGGGTGGTCATTAAAAATCATATTCTTTCACCTCCTTCTAGGTCTAGCCAGGTTTGGGTACCTAGGGCATCAATTTCCCGACAAGCTAGCCATAAAAAATTTCGATCTCCTAGGGTCTCCTGCGTTGGCCTTTTCACTAGCTCTCCTCTAATTTTGAAGCCATTCTGATAGTGGAGTTGGGAGAAAAACAAAGCCCTAGCTCCAGGATTAAAGCTTGCCTTGCCATCCCCAAGGCTAGTACCTCATAACAACATCTTCAAGTGAAATTCTTTCTTTGATCCTTTCCCCCACCTTGTCTAGGGTAAGAATATCATTGGTTGCTACATACTTTCCTCATACCCTAGACTGGGTCCACTTGGCCCCATGTGGTCCCGCTCCTTTAAAATATCATTCTTCAAGAACCATCCGGGATACCAATTCTAACAAGGATTTTAGGGATTGGGGAAACCCTTCACAAGTCTTATCCCATAAACTTAACCCTCAAATCCTCTCTTCCTTTACCTAGAATACATAGTACCTTGCTTAGAAAGCAAGCAAGCTCCATCCTTCATACTCTTTTGGGAAAAGGTTTATTTGGGTCACTCATATCCATTGACTTATCCTTCATTGGCGACTCCATACATACCAGGTCTTCTCCCATCGGTGAAAGTTTGTAAATAAAAGAGAGCCTTAGCTGGGGTGACAGTGGGCTAAGTCTCCACTTGTTGCCCTTGGCCTAGCATTTGCCCTTTAGGGATCCCCCATATGTTCCCTACTAGTTTGAGCGGTAACAGGCTCAATGCCCCTCCTCCAAGATGGTGTGCTATCCAAAAAGTTTTTAGCTCAATGCTCCATCTTCCATGGTGGTTCACTATCTAAGTATCAACATGCAAGGTGCTCCTTTGCTAGCTGTGTACCACATGTCATCATGTGCGCAATGCTCCTCAACATGTGTGCCAAGGTAGTTACCATGCTTAAATGCTTTTCCTCAACATATGTGTTTAGGTCCATAATCAACCTCCATGAAGTATGCTTCTCAACCCAAGGGTCCTCAAGTTAAGTGTCTAACCTCCAAGGTGTATGTCATAGGGTCCCATGTTCATAGGGTTAGGTGCCCTCCTCCAAGTGCCTAACACTCCTCTTAGGTAGGTACCTCTCCTAAGCCTCCAATGGGTTAGTCATTGTGCCAATTATGATAACAACCTTCTAGGTAAGTTCATTATGCTAGCACTCTATCCATGGTCATGCATCCACTCAAACCAAGGCACCCATATGTTCATCAAGCTTCACTAAGGGATAAGGAGACCTAATGCTCTCCTAACTAGGTGAAAACACTTTTGAAGTAACCCCCAAAAGATTACAGTAATTTATACTCAATTGGTTGCTCAAGTACATTGAAACTGGTGGTAGTTTTCTTATCTAAATCCACACATGACCTTGGGTAGAGAGGTTGGTTCTGTCTATTATTGTTTGCAAAAGCATAAAAAATGAGCCTAGAGAGTTTCCCAATTAAGAGAACTAATTCATTTCAAAACTCTAGGGGTAATCTAGGGAGCTTTACCCACACTGGAATTATGAAGGGTGATGCTTCCAAGGGGTCAAGACTCACAAGCCAAGGTCCACAAATGATACTTTTGTAAGATGGATTGGCTCTTCTATCATCCATTGACCTTGTTTGGAAGTTGTGTCTATATTTTTGGTTGTGAAGGACACCAAGAAGTAGCCTCAAGGAAGGAGTGTAACTCTACCTCTCTCAAGCTTGCCCTTCGCCGAAGTCTGCATCTTTTGAAGTTTGTCTTCTTTAAGTCTTCCTCATCATTAACTTTGCCTCTTAATGAGTTTGGCTTCTTTTAAAACATAGGTTTCTGACTTGTTGCAAGCTTCCTTCCTAGACATAGAACGTTCTACAATAGTTGCCACTATACTTGGTCAGTACTTTGGTTTTCTTAGTGGCTTGCCTGTACCTCGATATGCAGCTGTCAAATGCTGATTGTTGCTGCTACAAGTGTTTTTCAAGCTGATTTGTCTATTTCGAGGCTTTCCCACACTTGCCCAAACTTGTACCTTGAAGATACAAGAGATTGTCCTCTTGGTCCCTTTGTCCTTTGTGACAAGTTGGCTCCCCGTCCACCCCATCTACTAACAAGTTTGAATGTTTTGGTTCATGAGGAGCTTTTTTTCCAAAAATAAATCATATATTTATAGAAAATATTCACATCAGCAAAACAAAAGAACAAAAGAACAAAAGGTATGTACAATGGAGCTTATATCTTCTTCCTTAGTGCTACTAAAACTAAAATTAAATAAGATTATGCAGTTGTGTATAGAGACTTAGCATCCTTAATGAGAAAAAAAATCTTTTGGTTAACAAAGATATACATATGTCGTTCCTCCATATATTGCAAAAAAAAGACAAAGACTGATCTCATCATCAAATACAGACTTACAACATATCTGTTACAGAGAAAATAGAGTAGAGATACGAAGACAATGTTGGATACCAAAAAGGAAGCGTAGACCAAATAGCTAGAATGATCAAGAAGGGTTGCATGCTAATGCACCTTTTGCTAAAGAGTGACACAATACTGAGTCTGAACATCATTCTAGTGATTTCTAGCAAATTGGCAATCCCTAAACATGTGCGTCGCCTTTTCAAAACTTTTGCAGATAGTTTAGAGGCTGTTAGAGGGACCAATCTTTGTCAACTAGGCCTTGGAGGTAAGCCCTTAATAAACAATAACCCATGCAACTTGTAAGATAACTACACAGACCACACACTATGCAAATAATGAATCCACCTATCCTTTAAATCTAAATCCAACGAGTGAACATTGAGAGTAGGGAATAGCTCATGGTGCTGATGCAAAAGGGAGTAGAGCTTCCATGTGTCATACCACTAAGGGGTTGACCAAAGCTCCATCCCCAATTCCTCCAAAATGGACTTGACATGGAAACATTCATTTTGGACACGTCCTCCCATGGGATGAGCCCAACAGTCTCAATGATGATTGGATGATTGGAAGGAAGAAATCCAAGCAATCAAGTCAAAGTGCACCAATCCTTCTACCCATCTATATACATGGGTAACCTTAGGAGAAATTTTTTCTCCTACATTGCAGCGTGATAGCCAGGAGCCCTACCATGATCCACATTTAACCAATGTCATATGCTTATCATCCATTTTCTAGTCAATGCATTCATTGATCTAACCTACTCATTACGGTTAAACTACCTCCACCCTTACCAAACTGTGGTCTCACCTAAACCACCACCGAGATCTGTTAAGTTTAGGTATGTTCTATGCTAGAGCAATTTATGTAAATTTTCACAGTTAGCAATCACATCAGCATTACGATAAACTGCAGATAGAACATAAATATAAAACGCGGAAGACAAGCCAAGACAAGAGGACACAAGATATGGCGCGAGCCAGGGACAAACCCCACAATGTGTGGGGAAACCCTTTGATCAAATCTTCTTTTATCTTCAAAGTTCAGCAGAGAAAGAGAGAGAGAGAGAGAGAGAGAGTACATTTACAACAGAAGTCAATACTTTGACTTATCTAGATCTAGCATAGATCATTTTGTTTAACGATGAGATCAGTTGAAGCAGAAATGCTTCAACAGATTCTCCAAGGTGACGGCTTCACCTATCGTAGTGTTGCCTTTCATCCATTTGCTGCACCTTAACGTGTAGCACCATCATGCACAATCATGCAGCTCATGATCACTATGCTGCCCATGCATCCTATCTATCATGCTGCCCATGATCTGATCTATCATGCTGCCCATTCAACATGTAGCTCCGTGCATCATCATCATTATGCTGCCCTTGCAAATGTGCATGATTATCATGTTGCCTTTGCTAATGAGACACTGAGTTCTATATCTCAGGATTGTTGTGTGTAACATGGTCCCTTCGTCCACATCTTCATATCACTATTGTATTACACTATCCAATATGCTTAGAAAAAACTGTTTCTTTCCATAGACAACCTTGTATTTACCATGTTGTAACTATGTATTACTGCTGCTTCACTTTCATGCTGTTCATGACCTGCGTATTAGGCTACAGGTCTAGGTATTAGGGCTTCCATTTAATACATCTAGACAGCATAATAAAGGTCTCCCTTGACTACGTTCAAGGCTGTTCCTTTTAACTACGTGTAAGGGTATTATAAAGACCGTAGACAAGTCCTGCGATTGTGTTTATAACTGCAGCTAGGTCTTCAATGAGCAGTGTATTATATTCCTTTATGAGCAACATATTATATTCATTCATAAACGGCGTGGTTCATATATACCTGTCTGCGGCTTTGCTTCATATGCCTTGGCTCTCTTCGGCCCACAGATTTGTGGCTTCTTAACCCCTATAGACTGTGGCTTGCTACGACTGATCTTTGTTCCCCTTTTTGAGACGACAGCTCCACGCCTTAGCTGCGGTTTCACCTGGTTATGACTGCGGCATGTGGTTTGACTACCTCTTTTCTGCGTATGGTTCAAGAACAACATCGTATAAGTATTTACAAGAACTGTGTATTAGTAATTTCTGAGCATATAGAAGATGACAACGTATAGAGTTCATTTGCTGTGCGTAGTTGCTTCCATTGCCAACGTTCAACGTTCATTGCTGTGCGTATAGAAGATGATAACGTATAGAGTTCATTTGCTTTGCGTAGTTGCTTCCATTGCCAACGTTCAACGTTCATTGTTGTGCGTATAGAAGATGACAACGTATAGAGTTCATTTGCTGTGCATAGTTGCTTCCATTGCCAACGTTCAACGTTCATTGCTGTGCGTATAGAAGATGACAACGTATAGGGTGCATGAGTTTCCATGTCTGCGTGGAATCCTTATTACAGTGAAACCATCTGAATATTTTCATGCGTGAATATCTTGCTGCGTTGTATCATAGCCTGCGAATAGATGATACCATAGACATGAATTAGGGCATCACTTTGAGGGCAACACGTTGACTGTGATTAGAGCTTTATCTGCAGCTAGGGCTTCTTCTAGGCCAGCATATTCTTTTGGTTTTCTCCTTCTCCAAAAACCCAAGACGTGGAGAGGAGATCACCTCAAGAATGTATACAAATGATATCAAATCCTCATCTATTTATACCAAAACGAGGATGATGAATAGACACGTCGGTTGGGCTTCTAGAGCCTACATAAGAGTTGGTCGACTTGATAATAATCACATAAACAAAATAAATTAATATCTCCAAAAATACTTATCAGAATCGGATGATCTTTGGATCAATCCTACACCTCTCGACGAGAGGGATCCAATAAAAATATCAGCTGCCATAAATAAGCCAACCCACATGGATTTTGGCCCTAGTTGCCAATTTAACACTCCCTCTCAACTAGGGAGAACTCCATCTGCTGATCCATATGTACGACTGTACTATCTCTGCCATTAGTGCCTTGCACTACTCTGCCTAGCTCTGCTAGCTCTGCTCAGCTCTACTGGCTCTACTCTGCTCTGTTGGCTCTGCTTAGCTCTGCTCAGTGGGCTCTGCTCAGCTCTGCTCTACTGGCTTTGCTCAGCTCTGCTGAACTATGAAGAAGAAGAATTGATCGAGAATGAGTCATATCATTCTCCACTGACCCGAAGTCAGTCTCAGAGTGCATACCACTGGTCCCAGACCAGTCTCAGCGGACCCGAAGTCAGCTTCATAGTAAGTACCACTCCTGCCACTGGTCCCAGACCAGTATCGCAGTCTCAGAGAGTGTACCACTGGTCCCAGACCAGTCTCAACCGACCCGAAGTCAGCGTCATAGTATGTACCACTCTCACTGGTCCCAGACCAGTACTGCACTGACACGAAGTCAGTCTCAGAGTATGCACCACTGGTCCCAGACCAGTCTCAACCGACCCGAAGTCAGCGTCATAGTATGGTACAACTCCTACCACTGGTCCCAGACCAGTATCATTGATCCCAGATCAATGGAGATCATCCTAGCGTAGGGAGTACGGTAGATACAACGATGCGTCCATCGGTACTACCATGGTCCCTAACTTCATTTCCCTACTCATTAATCAGATGAGAGGTACTTCCCATGAGTCCCAGACTGCATGGGTAGGATGCCTCGACAGGAGAACTAATCAATCCTGTCCTCACAGGAGAACACATCAATCCTACATGAATCAGAGTGCATACCACTGGTCCCAGACCAGTCTCAGCTGACCCGAAGTCAACTTCATAGTAAGTACCACTCCTACCACTGGTCCCAGACCAGTATCGCAGTTTCAGGGAGTGTACCACTGGTCCCAGACTAGTCTCAACCGACCCGAAGTCAGCGTCATAGTATGTACCAGTGTGGAAAAAGTCGGGAATAAATCCCGATTAAATCCCGATTTTTTGATTTTTTTGGCTGGCCGATTAAATCCTGATTTTTTGATTTTTTTGGCTGGCCGTTTAATTTTGCCGACTTTTTGCCGACTTTTTCGAAAAACTCCCGACTTTAACGACTTTTTCAAGTTTTGGACCCTTGCCGATCTAATCCCGACTTCGACTTTTTCCACATTGGTATGTACCACTCTCACTGGTCCCAGACCAGTACTGCACTGACACGAAGTCAGTCTCGGAGTATGTACCACTGGTCCCAGACCAGTCTCAACCGACCCGAAGTCAGCGTCATGTATGGTACAACTCCTACTCATCCCATGGAGACACATCAATCCAGGCTGCCATGGAGACACATCAATCCAGGCCTTCACAGGAGAACACATCAATCTGCTACAGTGGAGAGCGAATCACCTGTTACAAGAGAGCGATCAATCTTGTTCTTAGTGCCGCACCAACAAAGGGGAGGGCGAGTCACCCTGGGTCATATGTTGCCTCTAGTAGGAGACCGCAAGCCCTCAGAGCTCCCAGAGCTCAATGTATGCAACATGCAGGACCCTTGTACAAGGGTTTCTTGCCGACTCCAAGTCGTTCGGGAAAATCACAAATTTGATCTTTCCTCGGGGCTCTGTCCTGTACATCATCTCAGTGCGATGGAGCCTCCTTGATCATCGACTTCCCATATCGCAGATAAGGCAGTATTTTATGTCTATCTGCTGGAGCAATTGTCAAATAAAGGATTCCTCAATAATCGAATCCCACATCTGGTTGTCACAAAGAATCACAGTGGTATTCATCATGTGTACAAACAGCTCACTGAAGAGCTTCAACAATCAGACTGCCTCACAGAAGGCCATACTATCAGCAATGTATTCGGCCTTGGTGGTGCTCAGAGTCACCGACTTCTGCTTCCTGCTCATCCGGGATATCAAGGCAGATTCCAAAGAGATACAACACTGAGAAGTGCTCTAGTGATCCTCCATACTGCCTGCCCACTAATCATTCGAATAATCATGTGGTTTCATATTTCGGTAGTGTATCTCAATCCATGAGAGATTGTGCCCTAAAGATATCTCAGAAGATTCTGGCAACAATCCAGTGAGGCTCAACCAAATATGAGCTCATCATGCTAACTGCAACACAGATGTCCGGACGGAGGTTCGCGAATGAGTTTATGAAACTTAGAGGCATTTCCCAAATCAGGTCTGACATCACTACCACATAACTTCTTAAAAGTTAAGATCCTCGAGGTAGTCATAGGCTTGCAGATTATCTTTCCACACTCAGAATCCAACTCCCTCTGTCTCCTATAAATGAGAGGGTCTGCACCTGTCAGACATATGTGCCGGTATGAGAGGTTTATCATCCACAACCTTCGAGTAATGGTTTGGATCAGTTTCACTCCTAGTGAATCTCAGCTGCATTAAATAGCTATCAATCCTCTCATACTACGCCCGAGGTGTTTTGCTTCAAGCCATAGAGGGCTTTCTTCCACCTGTATACATGAGATTCTTGATCATGAGTCTCAAAGTCCTCAGGTTGTTCCAAGCCTGTTGACCTGCTACATGAGGGGAATGGCCCCCTTATAATATTTTCCTTCGGTTCATTTCAGACATGTACCTTCATGCTCCTTTTTGAATTCAAGCATCCAAGTCACCATCTGACTCACAGACCTCCGGTGCTGAGTCAAAGGACATGGTCCCTAATGGACTTCTTGCAACTTGAGACAACCCTGAACTCAAAACATCTTTGCAAGATCTATTTTCAAACACGTAACTTTCCATCGATAAGTGCCATCCTGTAACCTTTGACTTCCATTTCCGAGATGGACATTGGGTTCTTCTTGCGATCAGAGATTCTAGGGTTCCTTGCTTTCGTGGAAGAGTCGACCATTTCCTTGATGACTTGCATTACCAATCATTCCTTTGATCATTGAAGATGTCCCAGGAATGATTGTTATCTTCATCAAGAGATGTGTCTCTGCCATGTACAACGACCGAACTTATTTCAACAAGGCATTCGCCTTTCCTTCCACCCTTAGATCCGAACTTCCCAATGAAGTGATCATTAGATGGGCCATCATAAACTTCCGTTGCGCCATTCTGATAACATTCTCTGGTTCGACGTCACCCTAGGTGAATTATGAGAAACCCATTGATCGTTTTGTCTTGTCCCAACTGCCTTTGGTGATTGCTCTTTCACTCTTGCTTGGGCATTGTCTTCACCTCAGCTCTGATACCATGTTAAAGTTTAGGTATGTTCTATGCTAGAGCAATTTATTTTAATTTTCACAGTTAGCCAATCACATCAGCATTACGATTAAACTGCCAGATAGAATAATATAAAAAACGCGAAGACAAGCCAGACAAGAGGACACAAGATATGGCGCGAGCCAGGACAAACCCCCAAATGTGTGGGGAAACCCTTTGACAATCTTCTTTTATCTTCCAAAGTTCAGCAGAGAAAGGAGAGAGAGAGTACATTTACAACAGAAGTCAATACTTTGACTTATCTAGATCTAGCATAGATCATTTCGTATAACGATGAGATCAGTTGAAGACATTCTACTTCAACTGATTCTCCAAGGTGACGGCTTCACCTATCGTAATGTTGCCTTTCGTCCATTTGCTGCACCTTAACGTGTAGCACCATCATGCTGCATCATGCACAATCATGCAGCTCATGATCACTATGCTGCCCATGCATCCTATCTATCATGCTGCCCATGATCTGATCTATCATGCTGCCCATTCAACATGTAGCTCCGTGCATCATCATCATTATGCTGCCCCTGCAAATGTGCATGATTATCATGTTGCCTTTGCTAATGAGACACTGAGTTCTATATCTCAGGATTGTTGTGTGTAACATGGTCCCTTCGTCCACATCTTCATATCACTATTGTATTACACTATCCAATATGCTTAGAAAAACTGTTTCTTTCCATAGACAACCTTGTATTTACCATGTTGTAAATATGTATTACTGCTGCTTCACTTTCATGCTGTTCATGACCTGCGTATTAGGCTACAGGTCTGGGTATTAGGGCTTCCATTTAATACATCTAGATAGCGTAACAATGGTCTCCCTTGACTACGTTCAAGGCTATTCCTTTTAACTACGTGTAAGGGTATTATAAAGACCGTAGACAAGTCCTGCGATTGTGTTTATAACTGCAGCTAGGTCTTCAATGAGCAGTGTATTATATTCCTTTATGAACAACATATTATATTCATTCATAAACAACGTGGTTCATATATACCTGTCTGCGGCTTTGCTTCATATGCCTTGGCTCTCTTCGGCCCACAGATCTGTGGCTTCTTAACCCCTATAGACTGCGGCTTGCTACGGCTGATCTTTGTTCCCCTTTTTGAGACAGCAGCTCCACGCCTTAGTTGCGGTTTCACCTGGTTATGACTGCGGCATGTGGTTTGACTACCTCTTTTCTGCGTATGGTTCAAGAACAACATCGTATAAGTATTTACAAGAACTGTGTATTAGTAATTTCTGAGCATATAGAAGATGACAACGCATAGAGTTCATTTGCTATGCGTAGTTGCTTCCATTGCCAATGTTCAACGTTCATTGCTGTGCGTATAGAAGATGACAACGTATAGAGTTCATTTGCTGTGCATAGTTGCTTCCATTGCCAACGTTCAACATTCATTGCTGTGCGTATAGAAGATGACAACGTATAGAGTTCATTTGCTGTGCGTAGTTGCTTCCATTGCCAACATTCAACATTCATTGCTGTGCGTGTAGAAGATGACAACGTATAGGGTGCATGAGTTTCCATGTCTGCGTGGAATCCTTATTACAGTGAAACCATCTGAATATTTTCATGCGTGAATATCTTGCTACGTTGTATCATAGCCTGCGAATAGATGATTCCATAGACATGAATTAGGGCATCACTTTGAGGGCAACACGTTGACTGTGATTAGAGCTTTATCTGCAGCTAGGGCTTCTTCTAGGCCAGCATATTCTTTTGGTTTTCTCCTTCTCCAAAAACCCAAGACATGGAGAGGAGATCACCTCAAGAATGTATACAAATGATATCAAATCCTCATCTATGTATACCAAAACGAGGATGATGAATAGACACGTCGGTTGGGCTTCTAGAGCCTACATAAGAGCTGGTCGGCTTGATAATAATCACATAAACAAAATAAATTCATATCTCCAAAAATACTTATCAGAATCAGATGATCTTTGGATCAAACCTACACCTCTCGACAAGAGGGATCCAATAAAAATATCAGCTGCCATAAATAAGCCAACCCACATGGAGTTTGGCCCTAGTTGCCAATTTAACAAGATCACAAAACCAAACTGAGCTTGGAATGCCTCTGGAATCCATCACTATCATTAGGCCCAAAACTGAGACTCCACCCTTAGGCTTTACCATGTATCCCGCCAAAATCAGTTAAGGGATTCCTAGGCCTTTGGGAATTTTCCTGAGACCACCTCCGCCCCACATTCTGAAACCATTTGAAAATTCCAAAGCTCAACCGTGAAACAATCCCATCACACCATGGCTATTTGGAAAAAGGCAAGGCAAGGATAAAAACCGTTTACTGGAGCTTTATAACACAACTCATTACTGTTAAACCGCCAAGGGAATCCAAAGGTTAAACCACCTCCACCCTTACCAAACTGTGATCTCACCAAAACCGCCACTGAGATCACAAAACCAAACCGAGCTTGGAATGCTTCTGGAATCCATCACTATCACTAGGCCCAAAACTGAGACTCCACCCTTAGGCTTTACCATGTATCCCGCCAAAACCGGTAAAGGGATTCCTAGGCCTTAGGGAATTTCCCTGAGACCACCTCTGCCCCACATTCTGAAACCATTTGAAATTTCCAAAGGTCAAAACCGTGAAACAATCCCATCACACCATGGCTATCTGGAAAAAGGCAAGGCAAGGCTAAAAACCACTGTCATAACCCAACAAGACCATGCCACCGACAACCAGAGAACCAAATACCAACATGCAACACCATGCATGTCAAAACCAGCTAGGAAATCACACATGCAATATATTACCTCTAAGTATTCCTGCTGAAGTTGTTTGATCCTGCTCTTCCTTGCTTTCTCTTTGCTTTCCTTTATTTTCCTTGTCCTTCCTTTTCTTGTTTTTCCCTTCCTTGCTCCAAAGTTATAATTCTCCAAGGAAACTCTAAGTGTCCAAGAGTGAGAGAGAGAGAATAATGAGAGATCCAAAACTGAACTGACAAAAGGTTACACTGACCAAAACCTGAGCAAAATCTTGAGCCAAATCTTGCCAACTGATTCTCAAAAGCCTTTTTATCAATGATGCCTCTATTTTCTTCAACTCCATTATTTTCCTTCAATTTCCTCATCACATGCAACCTGTGACCTTTCACCTTCCTTTTCTCCTAATTTCTTTTATTTTCTTAAATAAAATGCCAATTAATGCCTCTTGCCTTTCCAAAGCCTTTTCCATTGCCTTTTCTAATTTCCTTAGCGATAATAAATCGAATGAACACCCACTATGATGTTTTTCCCACCATTCAGCTCGGAATACATTTCCCATGACCATGGTCTTATATATTTTTACATGGATTTTTAACCAGGGCTATTACAAACCCCCCTGGGGGAACACCATCGTTGGTGTTCAATGACACTTATAGTTAGCAAGACCGTTGCAACCGAACATACTACCCATGGCGCTTTTTGACTTAGCTCGTTGCAGTATTTACAATGACCACCGCTGGAACATGACAAACATACTGTTTACTGGATCTCGATTCCTTATAACATAGCTCGTTACGATATTTATAATAATAATCACATAAACACACATACACATTTTCTTCACCTAACAGATAATCATACTGTCTATGGAGCTTTATAAATCTAGCTCGATACAGTATTTACAATAATACACATATACAAATATGCACATTTTCGAAACCAACAAATGAAAGGACACGATGCCTGCGTCTTCAACACGTGAATTCAGAGGCTCACACCTCCACCCTCAAAGTAACACCAGGATTCATCTCCTTCCTAGGAAGTCCAAAATCCACTACAAGGTCAAATCTGCATCCAATGTTTAGCGCTAAAATCTTGTGCCACTTGTCCACTTAGTGAACAATTACTGACTCGTTGTTCCAGGGCACACTGTCAATGTGCATTTGATTCCATCTAGAAATGCTAATAACCAAAAAAAGTATATCCTTGGCCTTCCTTCTCCGCTACAAAGTCACTCGGGAAATCCGGTCACCTCCTTCTGTGCAGTCACACACCTTCCAAGTTCTGCTAGCACCCCCATCCTGGGCAATCCACCCCTCGTCAAGGTTTCCTCGCATCAGAAGGTCCAAAAACCAAGGCATATCCCTGCCTTAAAACCATCATATTGGTCATGGCATGCTCATGGAAATCAATGGACACTATTGGGTATTGTTTTCCCACAATGGCCCTGCTCCTGAAGTGCTTTACCAACATACTACTACCTATTCCAATTCCTTTTGTTGTTGCTGCTAATTCTTGCAATCAATTTCAACCACCCAACCTGGGAATTTCCCATGCTTTCCTGTACCAAGCACATAACAATCATTAGATTCAAAATAAATTAAAATAACTTCAAGTCATACCTCATTGGTGGCCCGTCAACAAGTTACACATGCAATTTTGTTCGCTTCCTATCACAACAAGTCAAACTAGCATCTTTGACCAAATCATCATGTATAAACATATCACATCAGGTTAGCTCAAAACACAACCATCATAGATAAAAATCATAAATCGCATGTAACCATCATAAACCAGAATCATAGATCACATGTAATCATCATAAATCAAAATCTTAAATCATATGCATAACAAAACTGAAATAAAATAGTGATACTTATCCTTTAATCAATTCTTAGCTTCTACCTTTGTCCTCATTCCGTACTCACACCAGATCGATTTCCACATTCGAAAAACACCTAGTGCTTTCTCCTCAACCATGTGCACATACATAATGTGCTTCACACACATACAACCACACACGACATATAACACCATGCAATACATGCAGCTACACCTAACGTACCAAACATACACCTACACCCAGTGTACAACACACCACAATACATACTCCTATATCTAGTGCATACTACAACACAATACATACACCTACACGCGGTGTACAACACAACACAAATACGCACATAGAGTTCAACACAGTGAATACATGTCACAATACCATGACTACACAACATGTATGACACATGCACAATACCACATGTACACCAGTACCATATGTAAAACATTTACATAGTACCACCTGTACACAACACCACTTGCAGAACATGTGCACAACATCACATGTACATGACACCACCTGCACAATGCATACATAAGGGAACATGTACACGACACTTGTACAAAGTGTACACAATATCACATGTAGACAATACCACATGCAGGACATGTACACGACACCACATGTAGACAATACCACATGCACGACATGTACACGACACCACATGTACAGAACACCACCTACACGACATGTACACATCACCACCTGTACAAAGCACCACATGTACATGTACTCAACACCACATATACAATCATGCACACAACACCAGATGTACATAGTACCACTTGTACAACATTCACATAACACCATATGTACATAGCACTACATATAAAACATGTACGTAGCATCATATGTACAAAACATGACATATCCAACATGCGCACAACACCATATGCACACAACACTGCATATCCATCATGTGCATAGTAGGATATGTACACAAAACCGCATATCCAACATGTACATAGCACCATCTATACCCAACACTGCATGTGCCATATGCACACAACACCATAGGTACAATCACTAAATATAGAATATGCACAACATATACACAGGAATAACACTGCACATCCAAGACCACACTACCTCAACCAAACAACCTTTCTTCCAATGTCTCGTCGCCATCCATGCTTATCCTAGCATGGCGTAGATCATTCTGTTTTCATTCCGCTGATGTATCCCTTAGCATTAATGTGTCCATAACATAAAGATAGGCATAGTATAATGACAATAGAAATTCATATCCACGTGACACTAACCTCAAAGATATGTTAGGCTACTCTTCCCACTTTATTCCTCATGAATTGGGAATCTTTTCATGCCATTCACTTGCATAAAAAATTATTCCTTCATAAGAACGGTTCTTGATGACCTTGTCAGATAATGGTATGCATACATACATATGTATATACATATAAAAATCAACATAAAAAAACCATGATCCTGTGAAACAACGACATACATACATACATATACACATGCATATGTACAAACATTAGCATAAACATGATCACAACATAATTACCAAATATCATAAGGTGAAAGTTAAGAGAACTCCTTTTATCCATGAACAACATGCAAAACATTGAGAACAACCATTCCCAACATAGCCAAGGAATCAGATGCATCATATCCATTCACTTTATCTTTTCTGTTAGTTTCTCATGATTATCCTACCACTATCCATTTACACTAATGGACCCAACCAACTTAGCCGACTGTCATACTCTTACCTTTAGATGCCCTTACACATGCACCAACTTCATCTGAGCCTTTCATTACCTGTTGGGTTCCACATAGCTCTCTGAGAGTTCCATCAAATTTCTTCTTTCCCAACCAATTCCCAAGGCCCTCAAAACATAAAAGGCAAGAACAAGAAACAAAGAAGAACAAAATCATGAAAACCAATGTCAATACAACACCGCAAACAAAGTGGCATGATCATGCACTAGACATAACAAAATTGCAAATAAAATGCACACAAATGACAAGGTATCGGAAGCACAAGACTCTCAATAGACACCATGATTCAATCCCCATCATTTCCTAGTGCTTCCAAGGGAAAACTCAACCTGAACCTTCTTCAAGATTCCGTAGCTATTTCTTTGCCATGCAATTCTTTGTATCATATTTCCTTAACACATAACTGTCATTGCATAGTTAAATGTAACAATATACCAATTATCTTACCTTGTTGTGCCAATCATGCTGCCTTGTAACTGAACACACATGTTAGTGACATGCTCCAAAGATCAGGACAACATATCTACTAATTTGAAATCAACCCTCACCAAGACTAAAATTCATGTCATAATCCATAGTCAACTCTTAGTCATTAGACATAATGCTACAAAATGTCACCTACTTACACTCAAGTACATATCAACTATCTCAACACATGTGTGAGTAAAACCATCCTAAAACAAGATCATTCCTTTGAGAAATCTTACATAGACATAGTCATATTATGCAATTCATCAAACATTCAACCAACTTGAAAACGTACCATGTTAAATAAATCAACTAGATGACATAATCAAACACTCAAACATCAAATAGATGACATACTCAAACTCATACCTTAATGTCATAACCCTAACCATCTTCAGAGGCCAATCCAATTTACCATGATACATATAACATCAAGATCTTAATGCAATAACCCTAATCATTAACTAACATATAACAACAAGAAGTTATCATATAACATGCTCATCAACAACATATAACATAATCATTCTTGCCTTCACTTGGGAAGAAAGAATGGGAAGATTGGGTAATCATCTGACATTCGATACTCTTTGAGGATGTGTAGGGCATCCAAGACAAGAGTAGGCAAGAGGACCAATATTCTTTGAGGGCTGGGAACCCAAGATAAGAATAGTCCTAGAAGGTCATACTCACTGAACATCTGGGTGGGTATGTATCTTGAGAGATAATGATTAAGGTGTCTATAAGTCATTGGTCTCGCCAACATTGTGCTCTGATCTATTGAGAGATAGAGCTGTCAGCAAAAGCCTTGTTGTGGAAACAATGTTGGTTACTATGATGCTATAACAGATGGATTGCCAATCCAGTTTCTCTTATGTGAATTCTTCATGATTGAAAAATAGCCAAACACCTTGTAATATTGTATGAATACCTCCCTAGTTAAGAGGAAGTGTTGAAGGAAATGTAACTAGGTTTGGTCTTCATAAATGTACTTTTGATATTTGTATTTATTCAAGAAAAGAAGTAATATTTTTATAATATATGTCAATGAGTTTCTTGCTCATTGAAATAGGTCTAGCACATGTTAAAGTGCTATAAGTGAGTCAAAGAGTCAAAACAATTATGTTGAAGACCTTAAGGGCATGTTACTAGAGGTATACTTATGTATTAGAGTCAAGGAAGACACCTCCAAGCAAAGTCAAGTCTCTTCCAAGCATGTGACACCACCAAAGAAGCAATCTGAACTATATATGTCAAGTTGGCCTACAGTCTTCTAGTCAGCCCTCAAGTCAGCCTAAAGGAGGGACAATGCTCTATATATAGAGGCTATCCACTACATCATAACGTCAAGCATTCATCTCTGAAATCTGCGAAGGTAGGAGGCCAAGAAAAGGGTAAACAAAGGATGAAGAAAGGGTCTCCAAGTGCAGTGAAGAAGACAGGTACACAACCGAGCCTAAAGAGTACTGTTTCTAGGGCAAGCTGTAGTCACACGTGCGAGGAAAAGGAAGGCTGCTTGCGGTCATAACAACAACAATATCACAGTCAACATATCTTATCATTTGGGCTAGAAACATAGGCCTAAATGGCCTTCCACTCAAGCAAAGATACATGGAAGAAAAGCAAAGTTGATAAGGCTATTCTAAAGCCCATTACAGTCACACGTGCGAAGAGAAGGAGGCTGTCTCTACTGTCATAGCAAACCTCCCATTATAGTCATACAAGTTCGTTGGTTAGTGAAGAGAAGGAAGGGATCATCATAACGAAAGGGTCTCATCAAAGGTATATCTTCTAGAGAAAGTGTAACAAGGTCTACCAACAGTTGAAAGAAGAACAAAGTGCCGGAAGAAGGAGGACGAAGTGCCGGGGAACAAAGTGCAAAAAGGAGGAAGGACTTGACTTGTGCTTGGAGGATATTCTTGTCAAGGGTCTAGGGTTTGGCATTGATTAATAAGAGAAATTTACCGAAGGGTTTCGCTCTCAAGAGAAGAGAGGTTTTGGCCCTGGCAGAGAGCTAGCATCTTGTGTTCCTGTTCTTATGTTTTTGGTAGCAGTTTGATGAAGTACACACACATGCATTAATAATAATAAGAAGAAGATTAAGCTAGCGAGAAAAAGTAAAAAGACTCCACAAATTGTTATCAAGTCAAGAAGAATCACACTACACCTAATTGTCCTCGATTCTTCAACATTTCCTAGGAACTCTTGCATGCTAAAAGAAAGACAGTTTGTGGTCTTTCTTGACCAAGGCACAAGTCAAGAAGGACCTTCTTCGCTACACTTTTCAACACTCCCTATTAGCGAGGAAGGTGCTTCTTGAAAAATCTCGTCTACCTAGATCTGTCTCTAACGCTACCATGTTCTCTGTTCCTGGAATTGATCCCTCTGAACTAGAATACTTCCTTGCTTTCTTTTGCAGAATTTGATTTGAACACCTGTTCTTTCCAACCATGCTCTGCAAATCTATTACTTTAGTCATAAGTGCCATGTACTCTGTGTACCTCTGTGGCTGCTTACTCTGGATGAAGTTGATATTGGAAGATTCAACTCTCTCTTGATGTCCCTTAGATAAATCCTTTACCCAATTGGCTCGAGCTCTCCCTATACTGGGAGTCATTGACGAAGTGGCTACCTCCACTCGCCCTAGGCTATGCTCTTCCTCATCCTGCTGGTCGGCCCAACTGCCAACTAGCTAAGACTCAAACTAAGATACTAGCCAATGCTCCATCTTGAGAGCTCTATCCTGATCTGGCTCAATCATCACTTCTCTACTCTAATCGCTTCCTGCCTTGCAACTCAAGGCTGCACTTGTCTCTACCTGCAACTTGTAGATATTCTTCACCCTCACACCTATCTGCTTCTTACATCCAGAAGCTAAGAGTAGGAGGAAAGCCTTACCCCTTCTGAAGTTGACATCATAACCCTTGTCCTCAAGAGTAGCTACTGAAACAAGATTCTGCTTTAATCCTGGAACATAGAGGACATCTTTGAGATGAAGAGGATTACCTGACTCCGTCTGAAAACTGACAATACCAACTCCTCTAGTTGCATACATGCCATCATCTCCTTGCTCAATATGAAACTGTATGTCCTCCTTTAGGTTTTGTTATAGCTCACACATAATAAACAATAGCTTGGTTTTGTTATAGCTCACACATTATAAACAATGGCTTAGTTCTGTTATAGCTCGCACATAATTATAGTGGCTCGTTTTGTTATAGCTCACACATGATAAACAATGGCTCTGTTTTGTTATACATAATAAATAGTGGCTCGGTTCTGTGATAGTTCGCACATAATTACAGTGGCTGGTTTTGTTCTTCATAGCTCACATATATTATTTCTTTGGTTCTCTTCACATGGTTCGCATACATCTATGTGGTCTGATCAAGTGACTCGCATATATCTCAATGAATCGTACTCGGTTCTCTGTAGTTCGCGTTTAATCTCTATAGCTCACTTTTGATTCTAAGTGACTCACACCTTACTTTGAAGCTTGCATTCTATGACAATGTCTTGAAGACATGACTCAGATCCATTGATTTTGTATGGCAGTGATCTCGTAATTTTGTATGGTATTGAACTTGTATGATAGTGAATGTTGACAGGGCAGTGACCTTAATGTATGGCAGTAACTGTGATATAACAGTGAATGTTGGCAACAACCTTGAAAGGACAACGATCTTGATATAGCATAACTGTAACCTAATAATGTATAAACGTGTTAGTGATCTTGACTTGATAGTGACCTAATCTTGATTTGGAGTCATATATATAATGACCTTTGATATGACATGGTAGGAACCTTCATATGGCAGTGACCTAGATGATATATGACAGTAATCTTGACAACAACCTTGATGATAGTGACAAATGTATGACAAATGTTTGATGTCAACCCTTGGAACGCCATTCTGCTTACCTAGAGAGCTCTCCTCCACAAACTGATCTTTGTCCTCCACAAATATGATCAACTATGCTCTTCAAAAAACCGCCCTCTTAACTATCACAAGCTTGCTCCTTGCTGATAGTACTAGGGCGCGCACAGGTAACCTTCTAAGCAGTGATTTAACTCCACAAATCACCTTGTTTTAGAACTCTACATTGTGCTGAAGTTATACATTGGTCCTCTGTAATGTCCCTTCTGAAATTAAATTGTTACAAGTTCATTTATTCTACAATTTCAACAATTTTGGAGGCCATGGGACCCATGTGATTTTAGGAAAAGACTTGGGAAGGAAAAAGGGGCCAAAATGTTTTGTTGGCATAACATGGGAGCCACCCACATGAGGAAATATGCACCACCTTAGAGGGAAGTTCGAATGACTAAGGAGGGAAAGTCGAATTGCTATTTGGAGGGGGCCCACATGGGAAAAGAGGCCCACGAATTATAAATAGAGGAGGCTTAACCTCATCTGGTATCTTTTGACATATTGAACTCAATCTTAGTTGCTCGAGCTGCTTAGCCAGGTTATTGTGTTGTTTAGCACACGAGTGTCTCCAAGCAGAGAACTCAACCCTTGCTTCGGTGGACTTCAAGTGCTAGCCCTAAGAGGGAGTTCTTCTTCATCTCAGTTCGTAGTAGCAGTATGGAGACGAGTTACAACAGTTGTAAGTCGAGTATCGGCAGCAGGGGGAGTTACAACAGTGCAGGGATTGCGCAGTCACAGCGTGAGGCACTCTGGGAAGTTGGGGAGACAGGAGCATCCTTTCAGCATTTTTAGGAGTATAGAGGTAAGCTACAAACAAGAGGGCCATCCTACATGCAACTCTCATTTCCTCATACACAGGACTGCGTCATCTCCTCCATGACTACGCAGTCATTGGAGTGAGACTCTTTGGGGAAGCACCATCTGGGGGGATTTTGGAGCTGGGGTGTTGGGAGATCATTTGGAGGGCCATTTGAGGAGGATTGTTGGAATTGGGAGAGTAGAGATTGATAGGATCAGTCATAACAACAAAATTCGAAATTGGAGGAGGGCCAAGTTGTGAAGGGTCAATTTTTGAAGGTTGGAACCAAGGGAAACCCTTTCTGGGTTTTGGGCAAGGATCACAGTCCTAATTTTATAGAATTTTTTGGGCAGATCTGAGGGGTCAAATAGAGGTCCCAACTCAGCCAACAACTAGAGGAGCTAAGGGGAATTTGGGCCAAAATTTTGAGGTCAACATTTGGGCAATTCCTTTGTGGGTTATTTTGGGTTTCTTGCATAGAGTTTGGGATTAATTTCCTAGAATTTTATGAGCAACATGGAAGGCTCTAACATTAGATCATTTTAGGCAATGACACCTTTCTAGGTAGTAACAACGCAACTCTTGGGCCAGATTACCAACAGATTTGAAGAGGGTGTTCCATTATTCATTTTGGGCTTTTGCTAGCTTGCCTAGAGCAAGCCCAGGTGCACATATTCCAACACCTTGTTGTACACCTCTTCCCATTTAATAAAATGAGTAGACAACGTAGTTTGGTTGCCAATTTTGTGGTCTGATGGTCTAATTTAATTTTATGTTGTTATTTTTACTGCCTGCTTTGCATAGCACTATTTTCCCTAGTTTGGAACATTACTCCTTGTTCAGAATCTAAGGTCACAAAAGGCCTCCCTTTAGGTTTCGACCTCTCTAGACTTCTCTGCAAAGACCCAAAATTATTGCGGCCTCTCCTGGCAGATGATCTGAGGCTTGTACTAGCCTCTTTCTAGGCTCGACCTTCACCCAAAAATACTCAAAATAGAACCTTTATCCTTGCATGGACACCTAATGCTATTGAGGCCTTTCCCCTGCAACCATATAGGCCTCTCGGCCTCTTTCCCAATAGACTGGGGTTTCGACCCTCCACCTACAACCACAAGATAAAAGTCGACTGTGTTTTGAGCCTCTTCTGCCACAGAATTTGTCTGCTTTCAACGCTGGACTAGACCTCTTTTGATTGGCCCTAAGTCTCTGCGCACAAACCCATTTCTCCTTTATTTGTGTGCTGGTCTTTATGCGGATTTACGCTCTGATACCATGTTGAATTTCCTTGAAATTCTACTAGCTTCTTAAATGAACAATTTGAATTTATTGTATTTTAACCAAGTCACAAAATTTCTCAACAATAGAAGTAGCAGGATTAAACACAGAGATAAAGACAAAATTTGCACAAGAGATACATTAATTTCCTAGGGAACCCACTGGGAAAACCCTCTACTTGCTGTAGATTTGATTGAGAAAATTTTATGAGCAATCAAATTTCTTTACAAACTGTTTCAATAGAAAAACACAAGTGTTCTCTCTGGCATCTACTAGTACTTAGCTGAAACTCCTTGTAAGAACCTCTGATCAGACTCCTCTTTCCTTGTGCAATCTGGCTCCTATTTCTTTGCGTTGGAAATCCCTTTTTCCTAGCGCAAACCTGAGCCCCTATTATTTAGGAGTTTCTCCCTAAATCCTAGTGCTCAACATAAGGAAATTGTCTTCTCACAAAACTACGTATTGGCTGCTCCTTACATGCTCTGCTAGCAAGATGCTCTCAGACACACAACCTCTACATACAAGAGTGAATTTTAAAGGTGCCTTCATCCTCTTATGCTTTTTGTCTCAGCTATAACTGGAAAGTCTAAATTTAGGAATCATACTTGTGACTGATTTGTTAACTGAGTCAAACTGACTCTTCTAATTCGTCCTATCCTTAATTAGAAATTGAAGCTCACTAGCTCGCCCTTTCTAAGAATAAACTTGCACTTGGAAACAAGAAAACTGAGCCTCCAACTCTTGCGCATGAGTTAACTGCTCCATGACTTGTCCTATTTCCTAGGAACTTGTGCATGCTAAAAGAAAGACTGTTTGTGGTCTTACTTGACTAAGGCCCTAGTTAAGAAGGACCTTCTTCACTACACCTTTCAACATTCATAGGTACGCTATTCCTTATCACAAAGATTTGAGCCTTATTCCTAGTTTGAGTACCCTGATTAAGCCTATCAAAGTGTCACCTTGATCTTGTTAACCTAGAATACCATTTAGGTGACCTATACTAGGAAGCCTCCCTTGTGGTGAAGTCCCACTAAAGAGAAAGAGGTAGAGTGCTGAGGTGACTGTGGCATCCACCTCATTGTTGTGTCTTAGTCTTGCTTTCGTCTCGTAAGACATCTCACAATACCTGTTAGATTTTGAGGTAACAATTATGGCGCCATTGCTAGGGAGGAGTTATGTTAACCTCCTTGTAATCTAAAGTGTAAGCTTCATTTTCTTGATTGATCTTATCCCACAGATAAAGATAAATCTGCTCATTTGGCGACTCTATTGGATGAATGAAGCCCTAGTTCTTCAATGAGCTTCAAAGTTTCAATGCTTCTAGGGTGAATCAAGCATCTCTTAAGGAATTTTGAATTCACCTTGGCAATTCTCTACTTGGTTGTTATGCAAGACTCAAGGCAATGGCTCCTTGGGATCTGCCTAAGATGTACCTTGCTTTGGATGTCTAGGATATTCCTAGATATCCAAATTGCTGTGATACAAATTCTATGATAAATGTTCCAAAATTTGATGCTAATCCTTCTTCAACAATTGATCCCATAGCGAAATTCATGAAATATGCTTCAAAGGTCAAAATGGTTCATGAGGATGCTCTCATGAGATTATTCATTAACTCTCTTGGGATTGATCAACATGAATGGGTTAAATATTCTTGTGGACCTAGAAGCATTCCCTTTATTAGGGCATTGATTGAAAAGTTTCTTAAGATTTGGAGGCCCAATGTTTCAAAGTGGTGAAGACGCCCTTCAAGATCTGGCCATAACCATCCAAAGGGAATGCCTTCTTCATGCCTCTGAAGATATAGAAGCTGAGGAAGAAGATCATTGTCATCCAAAAGAGAAAACCACCCCTGATTATCACATAAGAGAAAGTCCTAATCATTATGTTGATAAAGAAAATCAGGGTTGGGATGAAGAAGAATGCCATGAGCAAGAGGAAGAATCCGTTTTGGATTGTCAAGATGAATATATTGAAAGTGATCTTGGGGATGATCCGAGCATGGTGTTAATAAAGAGAATCCTTCTAAAAATGATGCTTTGACAAGTGAATTTGATGCGAGCTCCACCCTTTTGATGGATATTGAGTTTGATGATACAATTTTTGAAGACCTTGAAAGGGGTGATCCCATTAGTTCCCTAGAAATTAACATTGATAAGTTTCTGCATGTGGAAAGGGGAAGTGTGATATGGGTTGCTATCATTTTGATAAGGATCCAAATTATGACATTGATGATGATGCCAAAGATGAATTTATTCTTCCTTGCACTCCATATGATGATCAATGAGATATGATCATTGATTTGTTTGAGCCATCCTCGATTCTTCCTAACGTCATTCCTGAATCACATCTAAATTCGAATCGAAATGAGCCAACTTTGGTTGACCCTTTTGAATTTGATTATTCTGATACGCAGACGGGTTGTCGAGATCTTGTCCTTCGACCATCTCTATCCTCATGCCACTCTCAACATATCCCTGATGACGTCAATGAGGGATAGCTATTAGGCAAGAATTTTTGAAATTGATTATTGATTACTCCATATTCAAGTTGCAAGAAAGTATTCGCAAATATAGGCAAAATTTGGCTTCTTCCTTTTTATCCTTTGTCTCTTATGGTAGTGACACTGATCCATGGTCCTTTTATTTTCCCACCTCCCATCCTTATGACTTGGATGTAGGATTTGAGTATTGTGTTGTAATGTTCCCTTGTTCTCTCTCATGATTAATCATAGGGGTAAGAGGTATGATATTGATCTAATGACGTGTTAGCTACATTGGTTATATGACTAAGTTGATGTATTGTATGCTTGCATAGGTTAGAGTAACTAGTTGCATTTACCATGCTGTTGTGTTGCATTGTAGATTAGACTGCATTTAGTTAGCTTTTTCTTCTTTGTACATATTTTATTATATGAAAACAAGGGTGACAATCAACACCCTGTGCACATGCTTCCAAACAAGTTGATTTGAGTGTGTAGGTACCAAGTCTGTGAGCCTAGGGATTGTTGGGGTTCTCATGAACTCCCTGTTTGATCATATGGATCATGTGCTCTACGGTGAGCACGTTTCTGAGTTGGAGCTATATGTTACCCACCAAAATGGGTAACTCCATCCTAGATACATCTAATTTAATTTGAGTGTTACCTTCTAGCATATATTTGTGGACATTACATAGGATGGAATCACCTTATATGTTTTGTCATTCGGCATCAATGGTTCATGAGTGCCTTAGTCATTTGGGTACCTTGTTACAGAGCTTTGTTCTAGCCCTACATGTCCAAAGTTGTGAAGTATAAGTTTTGCAGAGTGTTTATAGAGCAGAATGCTAGGGCAATAATGCAACCAGTGCTATTTTAATAGGCTTTCAGTTTAGACTTTTAGGGTTCTATTTTTAGCAGTTTTCTGCATGCATCAAATTGACATGTGGGTTTTGAAGGATGCATGAGGGATGGAGGGAAATTAGATGAGAACTTTTATATTCTTGATTTCTTTATTTTTAGAAACTTGAACTTTTTCAGCAATAGATGACAATTTTGGTCACTTGGTATGGAGTTCTGCAAATGGGCACTTTTAGAAACTTCAACTTGCTTGAAATAGGAAAATAGATTTGGATACCCATTTGAGAGATGGGCATGGAGATTTGTTTTGGCAAAGTTCTGATATGTTTTAGGCTTTGGTGAAAGCGAATCAAAGTGATCAAATGTAAGTTTTTGTTTCTAGATATTATCACATTTTCAGATACCAGGTATTGAGTAAATTATGGAGGTGAAATTTGGTGGCAATTGAAGATTGCCAAATTTTGGGCTATTTTTAGTAGTTTTCCCTTTTGTGATTTGACATTATTTTTGAAGACCCAGTGTGGCATATAGCACTTGGGTCAAATTTCATTCCATCCCAAGAAGTTTGGTTTGTGGCCAAATTGTAGGATTTGGAGCATCCTAGGAGGTTCTATATAGGCTCCACTAGTTGATGAGGTGCCTTATACTTTGTATTTTGTTCGGAGAGAGTCATGGGAACTACACACAAGATTTTATAGTGTAGAGGTTAGGCACATGGTTGGAGGAGGTCCTCATAGAGGATTAAAGTGCATGCACTCGCAAAAGCATGTTTTCATGCACTTTTTGTTTCATATATGCTACTCCCCCCCCCAAAAAAAAAGGAAAAGCACGTGCTTTTTTGTAAAAGGATTAAAGCTCTTTATCACCAGGAAAATTGAATGCTTTTAGAGGGAGGGTTACTTTTAGTCCTTTCGTATTTTACATGCTCCATCTTTAGCAAAGAAAAAAAAGTGCATGGGATAGAAAAGGTTTGACTTCAACAAAAGTGGACTAAGGTGGCACTTTATTCTTCTAAAGCCCACGCCTTCTTTTTGAGGAGTCTTTCTTTGACTTTTAGTGGCTTTATTTCATTTAAAAGGCTATGTTATCATTGCAAACCTCTTGCCTACTCTATAAATACAAAAGGGATAGTGAGGTGATGGGTTGGATCTTACTGTAGGTGATTGTTTGCTCGAGTTCTCTTGTCTTCACATCTCCATTTTCTGATTAGAGTGAATGTGGCTTAGTTTTTTAGTGAGAGGTAGAGGTTAATCCCACTTAGTTCATGTGAATGCATCCCTGAACTAGGTGTGAGATGGTGCTCTAGAAGAGCCTTGATGCCCCCTCAAGGTCTTGTAGTTGGAGCCAATATTCTCCAAAATTTGTACTTGCAACTTTGGAAATAAAGGGTGACATCTAATTGGCTGCTATATCTCACTGGTAAACTATGTCTTTTACTTCCCTTCAATCCATTGGTTGGTTAATACTGGAAATCAGTCCCTCTTAATTGTTTTGCTAGCTCAATTACCCTTAAAATTCAAGGCAATGCAATCATAATTTATGAATTACATCCTTAAAACATGCAGTTTACTGTTTTTCATGTTTTTCCATGCAGATCTGCGTTTTTTATGCTAGATTTTGGTGCCTAAACAAAAGTTTTACATGTTCCCCAAGGCAAAAGTCTATCCCTAAGGTGTAAATGTGACATTTTGTTTGTAGCTTTTAGTGTTTTACAGGTCTGATATTTCAATCTCCAGCAAGCATTCAATACAGTTTGGCATCTTCTTGGGTCACTAAACCTCGCTGTTTGCTTTTAGATTACATAGGGATCCCCCACTGTGGTTAGCAAGCACTAACCTGAAAGTGTAGGGAGATTGCACGAGGTGACAATGTGCATTCTCTCATTAGCTTGGAACCCTTCCAATTTCTAGTGTTAACACGCCCCCATGGTTTTTGTGCCTTTGGCAGTCATATTGATGATAACTAACCACTAGGTATCCAAAATGAGGTTACTATAATATGTGAGTCACTAGAATATAACAAATGGTTCAGTGATGGTCAAGTGTTCTCATTGAGTTTTTATTAATGATCCTTCGAGAGGCATCATGTCAAATATAAATAATGCAACATCTCTAGTTATTGTAGGCAACATTTTAAGCTAATGTGACACTGTGCATTCCCTTGGTTTGAGTCCTCAAATGTTGCAACATTATGATGCTTTCTAGGCTTTCGAGCAAACACCCTTTTTCTCCATTGCATGCTTTTTCATCTCTACATGCATAGAGAGTGTACTTGTGTGAATCTCTACAAATTCAGTTCCTTATCATGTCACCAAGAATGATTAGAAGGCTGAGATGCTCCCTAACAAAATGCAACACATTCCTTATTATCTATTTCTTTTTGATCTCTCATAAAATTTATGTATGTTATTTTTATATCTATTTTATGTTCTTACATGCAATACTTTCATGCATGCTATTAATTTTTATAAGGAAGCACACTTTCTCTTATATGCAATGATGATATAGATTTGTGCAAACAGGAAGTCATACCCACATTTATTTTCCTACTTATAGGAAATATTTCTAATTGAAGTATTGTACATTCGCCTTTGCAGGGGAGCGTCTGTTGAGTGCCTCTTATGACAAGACCATTTGTATTTGGTCATTGCATGTATGGTATCTCTATGCATCATATTATTAAAGTGTTTTAGCTCTTCATGAATATTACATTTTTTTTAAAATTCCATATGGAGTCTTACTTTAAATTAGTCAATGCAAGCTTCAATTTTTTTTATAGACAAGGGATAGTTAGTCACATTACTATTACCTAAGATTTGTTAATGATATTTAGAACAAGATGATAAACAATCAATGTGAAGACAATGAATGTACTCAAGACAAACTGATTTTCAAAGTTATAAGAGTTAGATTTCTCATGTTATTGATTTCTCTTGCACCTGAGCACCAATGTCGAAAGAGTGGGTGTGAGGCTAAATATAGCTAAAAAGGGTCGTCACTGTCACCTCAACAACCTCTTTTTTCACTTTAGACCAATTACCGATTGAAGTAGTAGGGTTGCAAAGGTCTATGCAACCTGTTACAATTGGCACACATAGGGTATGAGCTCACTATCACCTCGGCCTGACACTCCACTCTTTAGGTCCAACTTTCTTCCAACAAGCCATGGGAGGATTCCCACTCAATACCTTAACCAATCCAAGGAATACTAGTTCCTTAAATAGGGTCAAAAGGTGAGGTGGAGTTAATTAGGGGTTGCCTTTTGGATATTTTGAATGTAAGTTTCAGCAGAAAATTAAAACCAACAAAATACTACATTCAATTTTGTTAGATATATTTTTCATTAAACACAACATATCTTCTATTATGATCCACACGTGTGGAGAGAGGAGATTCGAAGTTTGACCAGTGAGTTTGACCAACATATGACATACATTGACCAACGTTGACTGAAGTTCTCTGAGATTTGCTTGATCATAGAAAAGAGCAGTTGATTGAACTTTTTTTGGGCAGATGACCGATTTTCTGGAAAATTGACTAAGCTACTTCTGGGCAGTTTGACTGAGTTGACTAGCTATTGTAGAAGGTTGAATTTTGGCCTATTTGACTAGATTTGACTAGAAGTTGATTAGTTGTTTGACTAGTGCTAAAACCTTGGTCTGGGTTGACCAAGTTTGACTTAAGAATTAGATAGTACCTGTTGTCGCACAAAGTGTCTAGGCACCACGACAACACTCAGAGTAAGGGTTGTCACTCTAAGCCTTACTCCGTTTAGACTCTCTCCTAGACAAGTCAAGAGGGGTAGTCCCTAAGGTGAATGAATGATAATAGCCTTTTGTTGGGTATTGAAATGGAAAAAAAATTGAAAGTCAAATTGCTAAGTATCAAGGGTGATTCAGATTTAGTTATCATGCAAATAAAAAATAATTTTACATGTAAAACTCAAAGATTAAGAAATCATAGAAATGTTGTGTGGGATACCATGGAGTATTTTGATGCCATCAATCTTGAAGCTATCCCAAGAGAGAAATATTTTAGCTGATGAGTTAGTTGTTGCTGCTTCTATCATGCAGTTGTCTGATAAATTAATTGAAGATAAAACTAAGACCGATATAATTTTTAAACCTTCTATCCCAAATAAATCTGAACATGGGTAGGCTCTTGATAATGAAACACATGTTATTCACTTTCTAAATAATTTGGATAAGTTTCAGAGTTTATAGGTAAATTCCGCAGAAGACGGATCCAAACGACTTAATTTTCAGAGAGGGAAGAGTTAGACCATATGCACGATTGAACATCACACATCTGAAAAGTAGCCTACGAATTTGCCTAAAGGTAGGCAAATGCTCAACATGCATTACATTGAACACATTTGATGCCATGGGGCATCCTTTGTATTGTATTCCTAACCCTACACCCTTTTATTTCAGTATTTCATTTCGTAGGTAGATTTATGTTTTTCATGTTATTAGGATAGTTAATAAATGAGGAGCTTATATCTTTCCTGTGCCTAATATTATATGATGATTTTTGGATGGACACTATTTATGTTATCTTGTGTGTTTCGTGGATGCAGATTCTAGATTTTCACATTCCTTTAGTGAAGCAACGTGTCCCCAAGTAGAGCCAGATGTTGATCGCTACATGTCAACGACCCATAGCAGTACACCCCTTTTTTCGCAAAAAGGGATAGCGCCTGATCGATGTGTCCGTGCCGTCCAGCTATCATCATCACTCTGATTTCCAAGATGTTATGTAAACCCTTTCTACATGTGTATAATGTAAATAATCTTAGTAGACCCGTGTCATGTATATAACGACCTGGGTAAACCTGCCTTTCTAGTGATGATCTCCATTCTAGGAGGTTTTTCGTCTCACCGATCCATTCTTGGATTGTCGGCAGAGTTTTTTCCTCCAGTCTTATCCCGAAACTGGAATGGATTTTGTCACTAGGATCTTAGGCAAGTCCTAGTGTTCTAGATTGAATCTATGTAAAAGTGATTTGGGAATAATCTTAACTATTTGGTTAGGTTATTTTATTACAAATTGCTTGGTTTGTTGGATTATATTTGTGTCGCAGAAATGGATAGTTTGTGAGGGTCTATTACTAATGGGTTTTCCCCTTATGATGTAAAAAATTATGAAAATTATGATGTAAAGTGTTTTGAAGATTGGAAAAATAATTTATCCCCTCATAGGTTAATTAATTAATTTTTCTGGCAAAAAATTAATTAAAATCTTAAGCCAGAAATTTAATTAGTTCTAGGACCTAGATAAATTTAAATTCTCCAAAGGCAAAATTCGTCGATCCTAAAAAATTAAATTTTAAAAGGTCTTGGGACTAAGGTAAATTAAGTATTTTGTTAAATTTTAAACCTTTGATCCCTGGGGGTTAAGTCAAAGTCAAACTTTTGGGGAAATAAACTCAAGAATTTTATTTTTGAGTTAATTAAAATGCATTTAATGAAAAATTTTGAATTTCCACAAATATTTAAATATTTCGACGGATGAGATTAATTTTTTTTTTAATCTTCATCAACGGTCAAGATTATTTTGACGAGGATCACTCGAACTAGCTGTTGGAGGATTTATCTTTAAATAGGAAGTCATTTTTCGGTCGATCCACCCAATCTCTAAGCCGTGCTTAACAAGAAGCTTTTGTGTAATCTTTTTTTTTGGATAATAAAGAAAGACTTTGGGGTTAAATTCTACTGGTGTTACTCTTCATGGCAATATTGTAAGATGTTTTATTTTCATGCATGAATTTTTCTAAAGCCATTGATGATAGTTTTTGAAAAGAGATTTGAGTACAGGTATCTTTCTTAGTTGTTGGGGTTTGAATAATAATTTAATATAATATTCCTAACATGGAATATTCCTTAAACCCCAGCAAAACTTCAACCAAATACGTGCAAATGATATAATAACTCAAAAATGACAAAATAATGGTGGTACAACATATAATAATGTAAACAAGAAATATAAGCAGATACTCAAGAGATGCAGCGTGAAATGCTAAGCCATTTTATTATACTGAGCAATAATAATGAGTACAGGAGGTGATCAGAAAAATGGCACCTCGACTTGCACAAGGCAAGTGAAGAAATACTCTCAGAATAACAAGGAATGGCCTCTTTGCGTGGATGCTACTGGAGAACTGCCGTGTTGCTGCTGCTGCTAGAAAACAAATGATGATTTGGGGCTGCTCCCCTCCCCAAAAAATGCTGAAGCTCTGGAATCGGGCTCTACTCAAAAAACCAAGGAAAACCCAGAAAGTTTTCCTGGAATAGTCGACCCTGGAAAATCACCCCCTTGGGGATCTGTGCAACTCCTCAATGCTCTGTGCTGCCACTGAAGAAACCCCTCCAGAACTCTGCTTGATACTCTGCCAAAAATCCTCCAATATGCAAGGGCTGGTCCCCTGCTCAATCACCCAGCATAAATCCTCCTGCAAAAACTCCAATCCAACACTACTGCCAGAAAGAACTGCGTCCCTCTCTCAGTGCTACGCAGTCCTCCAAAACGCTGATGAAATTGCTGCTGAAATGCTGATAAAACTACTGCTGAAATGCCAATGGAAATACCTTGCCCGAGCAGGCATTTGAAGTCCCCCAGGGCTAAGGGTGAGATCTCCCTACGGAGACACTCAATGCACTAAACAGTGTTGCAGACCAGCTAAACAACCAGCGTGCTTAGAAGTCGAAACGACTAGCTCAAAATGCACATAACTGAATGATCAAAATGAGGGGGCTCCTCTCTCTTTTATAGCCTTTGCCTCTCTCAATCCCAAGGCTCACCTCCTCTTGCGTGGTTCCCCTCTTGCCACGTGTTCCTTCCCTCTTGCGCAGTGTGTCCATGTGTCTGCGTGGGCTCCATTTCTGCATCCCCCTTTGGCCCCCTTGGCTCCCCTTTAAGTCACAACATTGTGTTACTAGGAAGTGACTTTTTATTCTAAAAGTGAGTTATGTCCCCCGTCCTCACTTTTTTATTTACAAATAACTATAGAATGCAAAAATTGAGCAAAATCGAATATCCCAATTAGCCATGGCTAATTAGGAATATTACAGTCTCCCCCGGCAAAATGTTGCTTGTCCTCAAGCAACTGAAGTGATGGATGCTGCGAGATCTTCTCACTCTCCCAAGTGGCATCCTCGTCCGGCAAATTCTTCCACCTCACCAAGAATTCCCGGACTGTCCTGCTCCGTAGCTGCCTCTCCCTAGTATCAATGATAGCCTCCGGCTGCAATACAAAATGCCCCTTGTCATCCATGGGTGGTAGCTCATCTATCACTGTCACCTTTTTCAGGCATGATACATGAAAAACGTTATGAATTTCGCTGCCTTGGGGTAGCTCCAACTCATATGCAACCTGTCCAACCCTGCGTATCACCCTGTACGGCCCATAAAAGCGGGGCTTGAGCTTCTCAGTCCCCTTCTGCTTTAGTGACGACTGTCGATATGGCTGTAATCGTATGTAGACCATGTCCCCTACCTGGAACTGTCTCTCCATCCGACCCCTGTCGGCATACAACTTCTGCTGGTTCTGTGCTATAGCCATGTTATCCTTGAGAGCTCGGAGAATATCCTGACTCTCTTCGATCCAAATCTTGGCTCTAGGAGCCTTGCTATCACCAAACATCACATCAGCAAAAGATAAAGGATGATACCCATATAAGGCATAAAATGGTGACATACCAATGGACATGTGATGTGAAGTATTGTAGCAGTACTCCCCTAGATGCAGCCATCTCAACCATGCTTGCTGCTGCCCACTGACATGGTTACGCAAGTAGTCCTCTAGCCACTTGTTAACTATCTTTGTGTGCTCATCCATCTGTGGGTGATAATTAGTACTCGGTGTCAACTCCATCCCTACCAATCGGAAAAGCTCCTGCCAAAACCTGCCCCTGAAACAACTGCCCCTATCACTGACGATGGTCTTAGGAAGACCATGTAGCCTGAAGATCTCTCTGAAGAACAGCTCGGCCACCTGTGCTGTTGTATAGTGTGCGGATATGGTAAAAAAGTGTGCGTACTTCGTCAGTCGATCAACGACGACAAAGATACAATCCTTGCCCTGTACCATGGGCAACCCTGTGATGAAGTCCATTGAAATACTCTCATCTCCCCTCCGGAATGGGAAGAGGCTGTAATAATCCCGCCGAATGGCTCATCTCTCCCTTGTTCCTCTGGCAAACATCGCACTCCCAGATGTGCTGTAGTACATCCTCCTTGAGGCCCTTCCATGAGAACCTCTCCCTAATGGTCTTGTAGGTTTTGGTAAACCCCTGATGTCCTGCCAATGGTGAATCATGTGATGCCTGGAGTATCTTCCTCTTGAGCTGAGACCCCTCAGTCAAGAAGATCTGGTCCCTGTAATAGATGATCTCATCGACCACCCTGTACTTGTCATCTGCCACCTGCCCATCCAGAACCTCACATGCAAACCTGTCCTTGGAGTACTCTACTAAGAGTCGAGCCCTCCAGTCTGTATCCAAGCTCATAAGAGACAACGTGGCTGGTCTATGTGAAAGGGCATCTGCTAACACATTGTTTTTACCCTTGACATACTCAATGTTAAAATCATATGCTTGGATCTTGCTGATCCACTTCTGCTGCCTCTCCTGTAGCTGCTTCTGCTCTAAAAAGAACTTCAGGCTATTGTGATCAGTCCTCACCCTGAACCTGTTACCCACCAAATAATGCCAGTACTTAGCCAATGCATGCATGATGGCCAGCATCTCCTTGTCGTGTATAGAATACAACCTCTCGTGCGGAAGGAGCTTCCGGCTCTTAAAGGCTATAGGGTGACCTCCCTGTATCAACACTGCGTCGATCCCCTCTCCCGACGCATCACACTCCAAAACAAATGGCTGCGTAAAATCTGGCAATGCAAGCACTGGGAAGCTGCTCATAACCTCCTTGAGCTTGTCAAAGGCTCGCTGCGCTGTATCCGACCAACTGAATGCCCCCTTCCTCGTCAAATCTGTTAGGGGTGCAGCAAGCTGTGAGAAACCTTTGACGAACTTTCAGTAGTAAGTACAAATGGCAATGAATCCTCGATGTTTCGTCACATTTCTCGGCTCCAACCATTCTCAGATGGCCTTGATCTTCTCCTCGTGGACTCTCACTGCGTCCACCCCTATGATGTGTCCCAGATACAACATCTCCGTCAACCGAAACTCACACTTGGAGAGTTTGGCATAGAACTGCTACTCTTGTAAGATACGCAATACCATCTCAATGTGCTAGAGATGCTCCTCCCAAGTCCTGCTGTAAATGAGAATGTCATCAAAGAATACCAACACAAACTTTCTCAAGTGACTACGGAAGATGTGATTCATGCAAGACTAAAATGTAGCGGGGGCGTTAGTTAGCCCAAAAGGCATCACCAAGAACTCAAAGTGCCCATAGTGACACCTGAAGGCGGTCTTGGGAATGTCCTG
>APFE030782817.1:97055-107291 GCA_000404065.3 Pinus taeda
CCCCCCTTAGCTAGCCTAGGAGATAGCTAAAATGGAGAGAGTTGGGATCAGTGTGACAGCCCCTTCTTTGAGTTCCCTGCCACCAACCACACCTTGTGGGGTTGAAGGCTTTTCTCGCTAACTGTGTAGGTAGGTGCGGGCGGCAGGGTCAACAGTAGGGACACATCACTTGATGATGATAACAATCATTCCAGGGACATCTTCAATGATTAGAGGAATGACAAGTAATGCAGGTCATCAAGGAAACGACTGAATCTTCAAAGAAAGCAAGGAACCCCAGGTATGAAGAATCAGATGTGTTTCTGAAAAGATAAAGAAGCGTTATCTTGTATTGGCCCTCTCCTTCAGATTCTATGAGAATCTGGCTTATTGATTGTAGTGCTTCAAGGCACTTCATCGGATAGAAGGGTGATCTCTGTAATTTAATAAAGATGGAAACAATCGTGGGATTATGCTTGGAGTCGATGCTACCTATCTCGGAAAGGGTGTAGGGAACGTTACCCCCCAATTGAATGAGGGTATCTCGATTCATTTGCAAGAATCTCTTTTGTGTACCTGATCGCAAGAAGTACTTGGTGTCCATTTCGGCAATGGAAGTCAATGGTTTCAGCATGGCATTCATTGATGGAAAGATACATGTTTGAAAATGGAATTTTCAAAGATGTTTTTACTCATGGGTTCAGGGTTGGCAATTTGTATCAAGTTGCAGGATGGTCCATTAGGGATCATGTTAATTGACATATCTCATCTATAGCACCGAAGGTCTACTTATTATAGGACCCTACCCGATGTGAGTCAAATGGTGACAGGGAAGCCTAAATTCAAGAAGAGCATGAAGGGACATGTCTAAGATGTACCAAAGGAAAATCTTACAAAGGGACCATTCCCCTCATGTAGCAGGTCCACAGGTTTGGAACAATCCGAGGGGTTTGAGATTCGTGATTGGGAAGCTCGTGTATACTGTTGGAAGAAAGCCCTCTATGGCTGGAAGCAAAACACCCCAAGCTTAGTCTGAGAGGATTGGTAGTTGTCTGATGAAACTGAGATTCACTAGGAGTGAAGCTGATTCAAACCATTGCTTGAAGGTTGTGGATGATAAACCTCTCATATCGGCACCTTCTGAGGACGACCTCTTTCTGACAGGTGTAGATCCTCTCATTTACAAAAGTAAGAGGGAGTTGGATTCCGGATTGGGAATGGTGAACTGCAAGCCCGTGACTACCTCGATGGAGCTTAACTTTCAGAAGTTATGTGGTAGTGATGCTGGACCAGATTTGGGAAATGCCTCTAAGTTTCATAAACTCATTCGCGTTGATGTTCTTGGTTAACTTCCGTCCGGACATATGATTTGCAATTAGTATGATGAGCTCATATATGGTTGAGCCTCACTAGATTGGTGCCAAGAATCTTCTGAGATATCTTTAGGGCACTATCTCTCATGGATTGAGATACACTGCTGGAAATGTGAAGCTGCACGATTATTCAAATGCTGACTGGGTAGGCAATGTGGAGGATCGCAAGAGCACTTCCAAGTGCTGGTTCTCTTTGGGTTCTGTTTGATATCTTGGATGAACAAAAAGTATAAGTCGGTTGCTATAAGCACCGCTGAGACCGAATACATAGCTACGAGTATGATCTCATGTGAAGCTACCTGGTTGTGGAAGCTCTTCAGTGAGCTGTTTGTACACACGATGGATACCACCATGATCCTCTGTATCAATCAGGGGGGGATTCGATTGTTGAGGAATCCCGTATTCTATGATTTCTCCAGCAGATAGACATTAGATACTACCTTATCGTGGATATGGTACGTCGATGGGCGAGGAGGTTCCATCACATTGAGATTGATGTACAGGTCGTAGACATTCTGTCAAAGCCCCAGGCAAAGGTCAAATTTGTGACTTTCCCGAATTACTTGGAGTCATTGAGACCCTCGTATGAGGGTCCTGCATGTTGCATGCATTGAGCTTTGGGAGCTTCGGGGGCTTGGGGTACTTACTAGAGCAACACGCAACCATAGGGTGACTCACCCTCCCCTAATGGTGCCCTGTGTATAGGGTGAATTGCTCGGCCTTCCCTTGTGATACCCTGTGGCGACTTAGGGATAGGATGAATGGTTCTCCTGTCGAGGCATCCTACCCATGCAGTCTGGGACTCATGGGAAGTACCTCTCGTTTGGCCAATGAGCAGGGAAATGGGGTTAGGGACTATATTATTACCATCGATGGATGCATCGTTGTATCTACCGTACTCCCTATGCTAGGATGACCTCCATTGATCTAGGATCAGTATGAGTGGTTTGAGACACTCTCCTGTGATATTGATTTGGGATCAATAAAACTGATTTCGGGTCAGTAGAGAATGGTATGAGACATTCTCAATCAATTTTTCTTCTTCATGGTTCAACAGAACAAAGCAAAACAGAGTAGAGTAGAGCAAAGCAGTGCAGGAAACTGATAGCATAGATAGTATAGTCGGACATATGGATTACAATTGGACATATGGATCAGCGGATGGAGTTCTCCCTAGTTGAAAGGGAGTGTTAAAATTGGCAACTAGGGCCAAACTCCATGTGGGTCATCTTATTTATGGTAGCTAATATTTTTCTTCGATCCCTCTCATTGAGAGGTGTAGGATTGATCTAAAGATCATCCGATTTTGATAAGTATTCATGGAGTTATGAATTTATTTGTGTTATAAGACAATTCGTCAAGGTCGGCCAACAACTAAATAACAACCACATGTGCTCAACGTTTTAGTATAAAAGGAGATGACTTGAGAGTCATTTCACACACACTTCTCTCTTGATTTCTCTCCACTTGTCTTGGGTTTTAGTGGAAGAGAAATCTAAGAGTAGAAGCCCTAAACGCAGTCCTAAGGAGGAATCCCTAAACACAGTTCTAAAGTGGATGCCCTAGCCACAGTCCTAAGGGGGATGATCTAGCTCTCAACGCAGCTATGGAGGAGAGATCTAAACGCTGTCCTAAAGAGGTCATGACACCTAGCCGTAGTCAAGGAAGGATCTATCTATGCTAATCTAAGGACGATTCACACATGTTGTCAAGGAGGGTTAGGTGCCCTAGGTAATAAGGGATGACACAACAATCGCATACGCTATCCTAACCTAGCTGTTAGGAAGGCCAAGGTAATTCTGGACAGCGTGATTTGGAGAAGACATAAGAAGGAGAACTTGCATTTTGGAGAGGAGATCTTATGTTCAGGCCGCAGGTTAGTAGGCACCTCAGCGAAGGAGAAAAGGCTAAATCTGTAGCCTTTTCATGACTGTTTTGAAGGCTAGACAACCAAGCAGGAGGGCTAAGTTGTGTAAGGGAGATCTGGGCTACTTGTGACAAGTTTGAGGGTTGTCTTCCTATGATTTAGGGCAACGGTTGCTATAACAAGAGATTGAGGCCTGTTCTGAAGTAATCAGAGGGCTGGTTGGAGAGTCTTGGGGCTAGGAATTAGCCTTAAGTACAGCGTGTTGGAGCAGCAAGCTTAGAAGGGAAGACCATAGTTGTAGGAGGCCTTAGGTGTTGATTAGAGGGGCCTAACAAGGACTATTAGGAAGCCCTAACCAGTTTGCTGCAAACAAAATAGACCTCAAAACTATGAGCTAAGGTATGTTGTCTATGACATTTCTTGTAGGTATTGAAGATCAGTTTGAACCAGATTGTTGGGTAGTCTGTGGCAGCCAAGTTGGTGGCTGTATATAGTATGGTACATGGGACAACAACAACAACAAGGTGCAACAAGCATAGTGCTACAAGCACATTGGGACAACAATAGGGTAATTGGTGCAGCAAGTACACGAAGCAACAATGGTGCAACAAGCACATGGGTGACAACATGGTGTAACAGTGGCACAACGTACAACAGTGCTAAACACTGGGACAACAGTGCAGCATAAGGTGCTACAGTATGATGGGTACAACATGGTCATAAGGTCCAGCATTGTGATGAGGGGTGCAGCGTGGTGCAGTAAGGTGCAACATGATGACGAGATGAAACATAATGATAGGTGAAGGAGTCACCTTAGAGAATCAGTTGAAGCAACATATCTTCAACTGATCTCATGTATCATCTTCTTAGAGATGATCTATGCTCTTATCTAGATAAGTCAAAGTGTCGACTTTTGTTGTAAATGTACTATCTCTCTCTTTCTCTCTGCTGAACTATTGAAGAACATATAAGAAGAATTGATCAAGGGTTTCCCCACATTGGGGTTTGTCCCTAGCTAGCGCCACATCTTGTGTCCTCTTGTCTTGGCTTGTCTTCTGTGATTTATGTTTATGTTCAATCTGCAGTTTACTTTAATGCTGACGTGATTTCTAATCTGGAAAAGATATTGGGCTAACTATGAAAATTGAAATAAATTGCTCTAAGCATAGAACATACCTAAAATTAACAGAAGTCGTTGATCTATGTCTTCTTCTATTTTGGGAGTTGGTTGCATAACAGTCTCCCAACAACAGGCTTTGGGGGTTAGTCCCTATGGAAATGTGAAGATGAAGGACAAGTTGGTAACCAACGAGTTCGGGAGACACGATTGAGTGGCCTAGCTACTTGGTTAATTTTAGCAATATTTAAGAATTAGATTAAATTCAAATGTGAGACCAGTGCCTTCTGGAGTCAACTTCTCGCTTATTATCAATTAGAGACCAAGTAACCGGATGGACAATCACTGCTTGGATGCTTCAATAACTTATATGTTTTGCAAGTCCTAAGACCTTGGTGTGATGCAAGAATCTTGGTTACTTTTAATTATATGCCTATTCTAAGTATAACCTTCCCCTTAACTCTTTTGAAAGCTAGTCTCCAAGGTAGGTTGTGGGAAAGAGGCCAACAAGAAGCAAACAATGGCTTGATTAACGATACCTTTTGTTAGGTTCTAACCACCTAATGCCTCTGGCGCTGCAGAGATTGTGGCTCTGATGACTGCAAGGTCATTGTGTGAACCACCAAAGAGTTGTTAAGCCCCTCAAGTTATATGAGAAGGGTGGCCCTAAAAGTCTATCAACTAAGCCTATGCTTGGAGGTAAGTTGTTAATGCAACTAGACTTAGAATGCCTGTGCAAGGTGTACGAGTGATTTCTTAGGTTAAGATTGCTTAATGTTTAAGTACTTTAGTTGTGATTAGCTTTTATGACAAGAGTACTTAACAATAAAGTGAAAAATAATCTTATCACCAAGAATGTGCCAAATTATCAAGTGCCAATACTAAACAATATATTTCTTTAAACTCAAGGATAAAATTATCTTGATAGCAATTTAGAGCCTTATCCACTTCAATGATTCAATAATGACAATTGCTTAAGAAATTTTTAAATCTTCCAAAGTAAATGCTAATGATGATCTTATGCAATATTACTTAATTCCAACAATCAAGAGACGCTTGATTAGATTTGAACCAAAAGACACTTAAAATTTCAATGCCAATGTGTACTTATCATTCGTAAATGGATATTGTTATTAAAGAAAGAATGATCATGTGAGAGTACCGATTTTCCAATTAGATTGCCACTTAAGAATGCCAACTCAAAGACTTAAAGCAAAGAGCACTTAGATCTTAACAATGATATTCAATTCTTAGTTTAGTGCGTATATGAGTGAGTAAGGTGCAAAGAGAGATTTTTTTGAGAGCTTATACAAGACAAGCAAATGTTAGATTACAATGTTCAACAATCCTTCTTCACAATAGCATTTAAAACAATGAGAGCACTTGTATGAATTGCATTCCAATTTAAATAAGCAATTATTAATCCTTTAGGACAGCAGTAATATTATGTATGACAACAGTAGATAACTTATGAAAAAGTGAGCTACTAGTATGTCAAAATATGCCAAAATACTTCTAGATGCCAAACCAAACTTGCCAATATGAAATTGTGAGTTAACAAGCCTTCTTATGATCTAGTTTCAGAATTATATCAGATCTGATTGCTTGTTATGCAGAGATATCAGTCATGAAAACTTGAAAATTTATGCCAAAAAATTAATGCCGAAGTTGCTTAAATGATTTGACAATGTGCTAGATGCTTTACCAATCAATTTTATTTCTCTTAAATGTGTTTACCAGTGATATATGAGATTTGATTACTCCAGTTACTGTTAGTTTTTGCCTCATCAGATGTGTTCTAGCCACGAAATTTGGTAGAGAGGCTAGAATGCATGAGATCTCCAAAACCCGAAAATCGTTTATGGAAATTTTTCCTAGAAGTGTCTCAATTAGATTAATAACCGTTTTTTTTAATATTTCCTAAGTCTAAACTTAGGGAATACGGTCAATTAATCAGTATTAATTGAGATGAGGCAAGAATAGTCTAGAAACTCACAAGGATCAATCTAGAGATGATCTAGCCATTGTTTAAGTTTTAATCTTGGTCGTTGGTGCTGCAATAGTGGATTATAAGAGGAGATCGATGTGGTGATGGAGAAGACACTTTAGCAGTTCGACGGAGTAGCAACAATTAGTTGCTGGAGAGAGCTAGAGATTGAAGCAGTGAGTGAGGGGCAGGGACAGTGATCTGGGGGAAGTTTTCCAGATCTGGAGAGGCAGTAGCAAGAGGGCCGAGTTATCCCAGTGAGGCAACGTAGAACTCTGCGCAGTAGCTTCAGAGAGGGCAGTTCAAATTGATGGAGAGAAAATCATTCTGAGATCTAGAGGCCGGACAGAGGTTCCAAAGGGTTGGAGAGATGAATATCTTAGCGACAGAAGGTAGAACGACTTCATCAGAGACCAGTCAAAGGCTTGACGTCATAGTGGTTGCACAGAAGCTTTAGGAGGCCGTTTTTTGTGTAGGCAAGTTGTGCCGAGATTGCTTTTGGAGGAAGGGTAAATACTAAATCCCTTCAATAATTTTTCCCAGATTTTTCTTGCTATGGATTTCCAGTTTCAGGCATCTAGATTGTACTCAGAATTTCACTGTTACATAATAATAAAAACCCTCACTGCTGCATCAATTTTTCCGCATTGGGTTTTTCCGGGGACTTTTGTCAAAAAGTAATTGTGTTATATTTTACGTGTGTGTGCTAGCATTTCTCAGCTTCCAGCGTTTTATTTTTCTGCAAAATTTTATTTGTGAAGGTTGCAGTGTGTTTATTTTGATATTTGTTGTAGCAAATAAATTGTTAAATTAATCAACAATTAGGAGAAATAATACCAGTTGTTGCAATAGGATCCCAGTTGAGGAATTTTCACATGGTATTAGAGCTTGATTGATCAACTGGGGAGCTTAGAAGCGAAATAAGGAATTTTGCTATTCAATAAGAGCAGCGGGTCGAAATTCCCAGGAGCAACGCAGTCCTTTGCCAGGAAGGTCGAGTTGCTCGAGGAAGTTTAATTTTTCTGAGCAGAGGGTCAAAAAAATTCGATTTTCCAGATAGAGTAATTCCAGAAGCAAAGGGAGCAACTCAGATTCTTCGTTGGGCAGATTTCTGGATTGACGTACAGGGTTTTGTAGCAGTTTGCTAGAGAAGAACTTGTGTCGGGTGGAAGAGAGAAAAACACACACGAAGGGAAAATTTTCCTCAGGGAACTTAGAGTCTCAAAAGTTCGAATTTTCCTTGCATATTGACAGTAGTTGTGAAAAGATCTTCTCACTCTAGAAGGGAGTCCAAGTTGTAGAGTGTTCACGCTACTGGACTCACCAATGTTCAGGGGATCACCACGGTATGAAGTCCCAACTAGACCTCACACCGTTTGGTGTGGGAGTCCCATTTGGTACGATGGCCCGATTGCCATTATCGTAAAGATTTGCCTCAACTCTTGCTTGTTAGCACAGGAGAGTGGTCTGCTTTGTCTTGCGAGAAGTGAGGTTCGCGTGCCTGGGGATTGTAAGTGTCTCTTGTGTCAATGGTTCTTTCACTGTAGAGAGAGAGGGTGGGAGTGAGTCCCAAGTCGGTTGGGAGTAGTCCCAACACTGCTAGGAACACACAACACAACAAGACGTGCACAACCTCTGGTGGAACAGTTGACACGGATGCTGCAGTCACAACATACAAGGGAAGATAACATGTATAACACTCAACGGATTAGTCCGTGCGAGTACTACAATTATTATAGCAAGTTTTATGTGAAAGGTCTATCTGATGTCCGGGAGAGTAGTCTACACGGGCGTAACAACATATACAACACATTTTCATTAACATATATGTATTACAACAAGTGAATTAGTTCCAGTGTTAGACACTGGTTAGAGAAACATGCATTACAAGTGTTAAAGATTAGTCTTACAACAGTTACAATACATGTGTGAAAACGTGCTGGCCTATGAGTAGGCTTCTGAATTAAGCAAAAGTGCCAAGACACATGTTACACCATACATCACTAACCCCGCGTGCGGGGCGTTGGAGCCACTACTTACCAAAGAAAAGGTTACAAACTCTCAAGGCTAATCAGGAGGAGTTGAGGTGAAAAGTCCTTTGCATGTACAATGAGGGGGTATTATAGCCAAGGGTGAAACTAACCCTTGTGGCTGTTCAACTACCCTCATGACTGTTTGACTTCCATGACTTTTCGACTTTACATGAGTCTTCGTACAACAAGTGGGTCTCTTGGACTTTCACGTTACATTACATTGATTGATAGTATGGCCCACATTAGAGATGTGGATGACATGACTCATGACATGACTCGACATGACAGTGCTGGTACATTCGTGTTGCTGCCAGTGTGCATGTCAAGCTGCAGTGCTGCTGGGTGATAGATGTCCTCATGGTGTGTCACAACTTCACCTCTGCATGGCAAAGTGCGCGGAGTCTTCAATGGTTATTGGTTCGATTGATGTTGCATTCAGACATTTCTCCTTGCTTGTATGTTGGTAAGGTTGATAGGTTTGTCCGTTCGTGAAAGGTGCATGTTTGTTCGTCCGTCCGTTCGTGAACACATCTTGCATGTTTGCTCTTCCATCCGTCCGCGAACACATCTTTGCATGATCATCTGTTCGCGAGCACATCTCTTTGCATGCACTGTCTATTCGTCTGTTAGTGAACCTGTCCTTCTACATGTGCTCCCTTTGTTCATCCCATCCGTCGTCGTGCCATGTTTGTTTGTGTACCTGTGTCTGCAGTCACTCATGACGAGATGACATCAATTCCTTAAACCTCCTAGTCTACCATGATGCATGATCTTTTCGGATGTAGGTGATCGGGAAAAGTGACACGGTTGCGAGGAGGGATGGAGGCTCTAGGCACTGCTGATGAAAACTGCACAGGGGTCATTGGGTGATGAAGATGGGCAATCCGGATCGATAGTGACTGTTCGTGGGGTCTGGCTTAGCTGGAGGACAAAACTGCGCAATTTTTGAGAGGGACAGTCCTGGCTGCGGAAGGGCTGGGCATGCAAAATTTGCGCAATTTCCGGAACGAGCGAGTGCTTGGCAGCAAAAACTGCGCAATTCCTGAGGGGAACTGGCAGTCAGCTGCTGGGTCACTGGCAACAAAATTATGCAATTCCTGAGGGGAACTGGTAGTCAGCGGCTGGGTCACTGGCAGCAAAAAATGCGCAATTCTTAGAGGGAACTGGCAGTCAGTTGTTGGAGCTTGGTAGCAAAAACTGTGCAATTCCTCGAGGGAATTGTCAGTTGGCTGTTGGGAGCTGTTGGCGGGAAAAACTGCGTTGATGATGGGAGGTTGGCCTACTGGTTACCTCTACAAGTTTCTGAGCTGAGCGAACTGCTGGGCAGCAAAGGACTTGCTCATGAGAATTGCGCAATTCTCTGGGTGAGTAGCCGGTTGACTATCGGAAGGGCTGGCTAGAAAAATTGCGCAATTTCTTGAGGGAGACATGGACAGGCACTTGGTTTTTGTCTGACCTGTCTGTGCAATTTTCTCAGTTAGCGGAGCGGGCAAGGTCTGTAGCCTCTGCTCAATTTTTGAGGGGAGTCAGTGCCAGGGTGGATGCCGAGTCGAACTCTTTGGTTGACCAGCATGAAGATTGATTGATTTGCTTGCGGACAATGCAACTTGAAATGGCTTGCTTGGTGCTTTTGCATTGTTCTGGGTGAGTCGATCGAGTCGATGGCGTGGTGATGGTCCTGTTGTCAGAGGGGAATTCGGCTGTCAGAACTTCAACAAAGTGACTAAGTGTGTGCACAAGCGAACGATGCATACATGATCTTGCAAACACACATTTACATGACTTGATGACGAGACGACTCAAACCATCCAGACCAGTGATGCGGGGGAGCGGCCCCCCCTCCTTCGAACCCGCTCCCGGAGCGCGCTCCTGGCGGGAGC